>JASANH010000661.1:0-261684 GCA_030248295.1 Mesodorylaimus sp. YZB2_4 | reverse complement strand
CCGTACCACAGAAAGCAGATAGAGGTAGGGCACTACCGTTTGGTAGAGGTAGGGGGTGCCAAAAGATAGGATTACCAATTGGTAATGGGTAGAGGTAGAGACAGGCCTACCGCTACCACTAAATGCGGGTAGGGAAAAGATAGAACTACCTGATCTTTGCTGCCAGCAATCCATTACGTTTTTCTGTGAAACTCCGCTAATAAGTCTGCACTTGGAAGGAAACAGGTTTTCTACCCATTATCAGTGGCGGCAACACAAAAAATAGCCATGGCTGCCGGGGAGAAAGGCTGACATTCTTCCGCATTTAGATAGGTTGACTACCTTATACTACAGATTGTCCATCATCCTGTGCAGCGTTCCCATCTTTTGCGCGCTCTTTCGTATTGATTTCTTTCCCTACCCGTTGGCTACCCTCCTCTAGAGCAGGGTAGCCAAATGATAGGGAGGCCGTACCACAGAAAGCAGGTAGGGGGTACTTTTTGGCAAAGATAGACCTACCTGGAGGTAGAGACAGGGCTATCCCCACCATTACCAGTACCACAGAAAGAGCAGCTAGAGGGAGCCAACTGGTAGAGGTAGGTGTCTACCCCTATCCAGCCTATCCAGGAGGGTAGCCAACGGGTAGGGAAAGAAATCAATACGAAAGAGCGCGCAAAAGATGGGACGGCTGCACAGGATGATAGACAATGGGTAGGATAAGGTAGCCGTCGGCCTCTCTAAATGCGGAAGGATGTCAGCCTTTCTCCCCGGCAGCCATAGCTATTTCATGTTTCGCCGCCACTGATAATGGGTAGCAAAAACCTGTTTCCTTCCAAGTGCAGATTTATTAGCGTGGTTAAACAGAAAAACGTTATGAATAGCGGGTAGCAAAGATCAGGCAGTTCTACCTTTTCCCTACACGCATTTAGTGGTAGAGGCAGACCTGTCTCTACCTCTACCCGTTACCCATTGGTAATCCTCTCTATTGGTACTCCCTACCTCTCCTAAACGATAGTGCCCTACCTCTACCTGCTATCTGTGGTACGGGTGCAGATCTCTGGTGAGTTGCTTGAGGGGAGAGAATGCCGGTACAGAAATTATGCAGGTCAAATGAACTCGTGTTGGATATGTTGAAAAAAAGATTCCAAGGGAAGAGGAAAGCTCTTGTCACGTTTTGTCCTAGAGTACGTAAAAGGACGTTGTCAAGAGGTGCAATGCCTTTTCTAGACGACTTGCCTGACTATTTTAGTATGCATGATGGATTTTTATATGACAATCTGTCAGGCTAGTGGGTAGTGCATATGCTTCGTAAGCCAGGTGCAAAGTAATGAGGTCCGTACTGTATATCGGCTTTTTTTAATCCTATACCCTCGTGCAGGGTGCAGAGTGCGTGTTACAGGCAAACATGAACATCAGTGCCCTACCTATGTGCCTGTCTCTCCGCGCAAATTTCTCTGCGAACAATCTGAAGCAGCCTGTGTGAACGCCAAGTGGATACCCTCAGATTTTACTCAACAAAACAATGAAGCAAAGGCTCCAAAAATGTTCACAATATCACCTAATGATCGTAGCCAAGGCCAGCCAGCCAACCAACTTCACTCGTATTCATTCTCATTCAGCCCACAAGGCCGTAGGAACTCCTGTCCATATTCATGCAACCATTTGTTAGCTACCCACTTATTCCCAGCCAGAACTGGACACGCGGCATGCCGAAGCATCAGGTCACCCTCTCCGTTTTTGTATAGGTTGTACCATAGAATCGCATCGTGCTGAAAATTGTCAAAGAAGAACATGGGGGAGGACGAGCCTACGATAAGAGGAGGGCACGTAAGTACCTTGCTAGGGGCAATAGCCAGCTTCAGATCTGGGAATACTGTGTTGCCACCAGCTAGAGGCTGTGATAACTGCAAAGGGTTTAGGGGCTGTAAAACGCTTCAGACAGATTAAATAAAGGAACTTACGTAAAACATGGCTGTAGCTATTCGGTTTCCTGTATTCATTCCTGGAAAAGCATTAACTTCGTCTTTCTAAAAAGGGGAGAAGAGGTGCTTGGAACTCGGGCACGAGGGATGCTTGCGTATCTTACTTCAGCAAAGTCAAAGTGAGGTTCATAATGGCCACCGAGCCCTAAACGACATCACAGTGAGCGGAGGTCACAGTAGACAGCGATTCGATAGATCGCTGCATAATTTTAATGTATTTTTTAGCCTTACCGTAGTTTGCAATCTGAAAAAAATTGCGCTGTAGCGTAACCTGACGGCAAATAGGAGAGGAGTTTTACCTGCAGTTCTTCAGCAGTTGCCGTAGTTAAGTCCGCCATCTCCTCCACGCGCTTACTGACTTGTCTTACAACGGCATCATCTCGGTCCTGGAGCCAAGTGCTAAAAACACGACTACTTACGGCTCAGTCACAGCGCCAAGCGCGCTTATGTCCATCTTACCTTTTACTAACCCTGTATTTGGCAGTCTCCTGTTTCCCATCGCCAGTTTCGACCAAAGCCCTGGCCAGCAAGGGACCAGCTATCTCTTTGATGATTGAGCTTTCCAATTCCGTGATAACCTGGCGAAATATTATCATTTTTGGTCTCAAATGAATCAACTCCGCTTTTAATGGCGCCAGTTTCAAAAATGGTCGATTCCGCTTGTAGTAACAATTGAGTTTAGCTTTGTGGGCTTCGCTCTGTAAATGCAAGGCGTAGAACGGTAAAATGAAGAAGCATGTACCAGAGTGGCTCACCAGTTGTACGTCTCCACGACACAATGCTTCATACATGTCGAAATTGGGCACAGGATTTTCAGGTGGGGGGCGCGCAAGATTAAGTGGAGGAAGAGTATTTTCAGTGACTGTTTTTGGGTCTTTCCGCATGGCCAGAAGTTCCAATTCGTAAAATTCCAAGTTCTCATCCACTTTCGTGGATTTCGGGTCAAGTTTTTTAATCCGTCTGGCTAGCAACGTGGCTCGCTCCACGTTTTCTTGATGGTATAAGGCGTACGACAAATGTTCCAGCACGTCGGTTTCTTTAACTGTGGGATGAATCTCAGATTTCAACCGATCCAAGGCTTCTTGCATCCAAATGACCGTATGATAGTAGTCAGGTGGTCGACTCATGTAGGCGACGCGGCCGAGCTCGTAGCAGTCGTGGGCTGAAATCGAGAACTTTCGATCAGAATGATGGCTGCTGGACACGGACGCACTGCATTCACCGTGCAAATGCCCACACCCTTCCTAAGTCATCCGTGTCCTTCCGTGTCATGTTATTTTAGAGTAGTCTCTGGCCAACTTGTGTCAGGTCCACCGCAAGAGCATGATCATAATTAAAGCCACATACTGTACCTGTCAACTTCTGTCCAGGTGCAACTCCAGCTATTTGACTGTCGGCGATAGCTTTGGCACTCAACTTGTATGTGTCTTGCAGGCGGAAAAGAGCTTGAGCAGCTCCGAGGAAGTCTAATTCGTCAGGGAAGACATTGCCTGAGTACTTGCGCTGATTTGTAATATTCTTGAGAATTGCTGCAAAACAAAGCTATTCATAGTAAACGAGATCACAAAGCTTGATTAAGAGATCACTTACCCTCAGCCTCATTCCGTTTGAGCAAATTTAGCAAAAGTGGAAACTCTCTCAGTCGCTTCGTCAAAACGTACATGCTCAAGGCGTCTGCGGCGGCTCTTGGGTTATGTACGAGGTAATCTTGATGCTTCTGACAATCCGTAGCAAATCTAAAAAATACTCAGGTGTCATACACCTGTCTCATGGCCCGAACACGACCTCGTCATAATTCACGCCTATAGCGATTCAGTTATGATCCCCATCATTATGCAGATGATCTCCGAAAATTCAGACAGGATCATGCATCCAATTTAGCATGAGGAAAAGTCGCCCCAACAACTCGCCCTCACGCAGCTCGCCCCTGACCCAAATCATTTTGGACCAACAGATGCCCTGAGGTCAGCATTTGTGTCGAGTATCACAGCGGACAATATGGGAGATCTTGCCAATTGCCCATTTCTGTTTCAAATCAGTAGGTTTGTCTCTCTAAAAACTCTCTCTTAGAACATTCTTATTGGGAGCCTGGTTATTTCAGAAATGTCGAATTTTGAATCGGAAAAAAGCATTTGAAAGCTCTTTTCAAGGGCTGCAAGATAGGCTATTACTGATCAGTGCAAATGATCAACAGCTAAAATTGCCTAAATGGGGCGCACTTATCGGCCATTGCGCAATAACTGGTTCGTAGCGCAAAATTCGGGTTATTTTATGATGTACCGACCATAGGGTACTATTTCAGAGGAAAAACAGACTCGGCTTTTATAATTTTCCTACTATAGATTATGTGCCTGATCACGGCTGATTACGGAACGAAATTTTGATCATCAGCTGATCAAAAAATTTGACTGGATAGCCCTCGGTCGGGCCTCTCAGAAACACTCTAAAAATGTTTCAAGACGAATGAGTAAGGGGGCGAGTTGCATGGGGGCAAGTTGTGGGGGCGACTTTTCCGCAAACCATCCACTTTAGGGGACACTCCGGAAAATCTCTCCACTCACTCCACAATTACCTTTTAAGGCCTTCCAACTTCTGCTGCTGCTTTTGAATATATTGCATAACGGAATCAGAGACGCCTTGTTCCGTGTAAAGCATACCCTCAATATCATTCATGGATGAGAATATCTCCGCTTTTACAAACCAGCATTCAAGTCCGATTAGCATTAACAAAATAGTAGCCTTAGCCATTTTGCAGGGTCAAACTTAATGCACTTAAAGTTTTGAAAGTAAGGAACAAAACCAATTGGTTTGTAAATACGTAAATTCAGAAGCACATGAGGGGAATACAAAAGAACGCACAAGAACGATGACGCCAGTGAGTGTATTGCGTGATCCGCTCTGGCGGCCGCAGTTCGTATGCGTTCCAGGATCGCGGCCTCCTGTTCTACTTAAGTTTTTCAACTTTACTTCTCTCAGGTATCATCTCGCATCTGGTGCTCATGAGCACCTGCTCCGCCGGAGTGAACGTCGAGTTGGTGCATGCACATACGTGTACGACAGAGGGCGACGACCCATCACGACCTGAAAGTGATTTTGGCGCAGTCGACTGTCGGAGAGACTGCCATGCTCAAATGGTTTTGGAACGTACACTATGTTTCTTTAACAGAAAGAAAAAGAAAGTGGCCTACATTCGCCTTGTTTTTCGTGGTATCTGGCGACTTTTGGACGGGAATGCTGATAGAGGGGGACAATCAATAAGTTGGTGATACTGTGCGTCAGCCTTGGCTCTCCAGTGAATTATAAAACGTCTAAATTACAACTGTAGGTTTTATTCAAAGTACCGGCACTGAAGGTAACAGTAGATTATGACACAATTATGATATAAGTACTGTAGGTGAGTAGGTGAGGTTGGGTTTTCATTCATATTCGAATTCATTAAGAGAACATGGCCGAATGAATTCCTGCCCATGTTCATGCAGCCATTTGTTGGCCACCCATTTCACGCCCGACAGGACTGGACACGCAGCATGTCTCAGCAACTGATCTCCTTCGCCACTTTTGTACAGGTTGTACCAGACAACCGCGTCGTTCTAAGCAGGTATTGCCGATTACGAAAGTTCATTGTCAGGTACAACCAAAAGCCATACCTCAGTGGGATAAAGAGTTAAATTAATGCTGGTGAACACAGTCGCACCCCCAGCAGTTGGTTCCGAGAGCTGAAATGGAGTCTTCTGAAGACGATACGAACAGAATTAGTTTGGTCAGCTTACATAGAACAAGACAGTAGCAACACGATTCCCTGTTCCGACTCGTTTGAATGAATCCTTCTCATGCTTCTACAAAAATGGTCTTTATGTAATCTCTGCCAAAGAGTCAGGTGAGATGGTTACTTGAGCGAAGTCAAAATGAGCCTCGTAGTGGCCGCCGATACCATAATTTGCGAGCTGGAGGTATGGTCAAACTACAATCTTAGGCTCCACGACAGCAGTCAAGAAAACGAACTTGGAGTGCTTCAGCCGTCTTCGTAGTAAGGTCAGTCATATCGTCTATCCTTTTGCTGATTCGCGCCAAAGTGCCATGCTCACCATCAGCCAGCCATGCACTGCAATTAAAAGGCACTATGGCAGCTTAAGGTAACACAAGGGTCCTCCCCGGCATGCAGACTTGCAGATTGAAGCAGTCTTGGCTCTTGTATGAACAAATCATACTATGCATAAGTCAAGGATAAAATCAAGTTTTCGAAGCACAAAGTTTAAACTTAAACCGTTACTTTTTAGTGATTCGGTAGTCAGCTGGTTCCAGTTCACCTTTCGTATTAGCAATCATAGCGCGGGCTAGCTGAAAAAGCAAGTGTGATAAGTTCTACTGTATGTGTTACACAGGTTCCAGCTACTGTATTCCAGCTTGCCGCTTACCTTCGGTGTACCCAAATCTTTAACAAGTTGACTTTCACTTGGCGAAATGACATCGCGGAATACAAGGATCTTCGGTTTTCGATGAACAATTTCAGCTTTAAGGGGAGCCAATCGCAGGAAAGGTTTATTGCGTTTCCAGTAGCAGAATAAGTCCGAGGTTGGCTTCTGCAATGAGATCGAGAAAATGAATCACCAAGCCAAATCATCAATGGAGGCTTACCTTGTTATTTTCTCCACGGCATAGGCTTTCATAAGTCAAAAATTCTTTACCACCTCTATTTCTTATATTTCGTGTAGTCCTTAGCGGTGGCAAGTTCCCTTCGGTCAGAACACTAAGATCATGAACCCCTTGGGCCTTTAGTTCTTTAGCATACCAAGCAACATTTTCTTGCACATTTTCGTAAGTCGGATCAAGGTTCTTTAGCTTGTTTGCCAAAAATGCTGCTCTTTCTAAGTTCGTCTGATGATACATAGAGTATGAGAGGTAATCCAAGATTTCTGCCTCGCTGATCGTGGGTTCATCTTCTGTCTGGACGCGGTCGTAAGCTTCTTGAAGCCAAAGCAAGGCGTGGTAATAATCGGGCGTTTTCTGTTCATAGGCTGTCAGACCAAGCTCGTAACATTGAAAGGCTAGTCAGGCACGTAAATTCAGTAAAAAGCACTAAAAGCAATCTACAAATCAGTACCTGTCAGTCGAGGCGAGAACTTGGTTCCAGGTATCCTGCCCTCGGCTATATCATGAGTGCTCAATTGATAAGTGTCCTGTAATCTGAACAAGGCTATAGCAGCCCCTGCGATGTCTTCCTCTTTTGGGAATTGGATACCATCCTGTGATCGATGCTCAGTGATATTGGTGATGACAACTGAAAATGGGTCAGTCGACGCTGATAGTTTATAATGGGCTGATTTAGTCAAAGTTTACAGACTTGCCGTTAGCATCAGACTGATCAGTCATTATCGTCTTCACGTATTCCCAGCCGTCAGTTAGGCGCCTGAACTGATGGAAAGCAGAGAGAGGATGGTAAAAGAGCATTAAGTCCGACTCAATTTTCTTTTGCAATTTTTTACCATCTTCGGAATACCTGAAGAAAAAAGATAACCGATGCGGGGCAAGAGAACACAACAACACACGTTGGACAAAAGTGTGCTTTTATCTCTCCGCGTAAACTCTGTCGCAAAGTGTCTATTCCTGGCAGGAGATGGGAGAATTAGAATTAGCCAATAGATTTTTATTATACCAGCGAAAATAGTCCTTTAGCATTGTGCGTCTGGTTGGCTGGTCTAAGCAGGCATAAGCGCGCCTGCTGATAGGGTTTTTGGGATGCTTGTAAATGCTGTATAACCTAGGAGAATTTAGTGCAAGACCCAGCGGATATCATATTTTAGGTCCCGCCACATCCTGTTGCCAGTGAAGACAAAAATCATACTTTCGCAGCAGCTCCAATTTGGCCTCTCTCCTCTTGATGTACTGTTCCACTGAATCTAGGACCACTTGCTCTTCTAGAAGGGTTTCCTCAAAATCAGCCATGGCCGTGAACAACTCAGCTTGGACTAGATAATTGGTGAATAGCCATAAAAGGATAACAGAAACATTTGTGACACAACGTGAGGAAGCCATCAAGAATGAGGATCAGAGAATATTGTCTCGACTTGGTCGCCTTGAATACTGAAGCTCTTTCCATAAAAGGAGAAAAATAATACTGCCTGACCGAGTTGTGGTGTCCGTTCAAAGTATACCCAAGAACGACGTTTTTCAAGACCCCCAATTCGGGTGTCGACGTTTTCGAACAGGTGCGTTCATGAAAGCGTAACATAACCCGAGAACGTGTCGAAACTGGGCCGGACATATCTGGCGGAAAGAGTATGAAAACTAGTCATGGAAGTATACAAGGAGTAAAACTGCTGCATTTCACGCCGAGATTTTTTCGGTGTTGTCCTAAGGAGGAAATGGGTACGAAGGATCAGCGTAATTCACAAAAAACCGTCAGTGACACTGTTACAGTGTCCCAAAATTGTACGCCATTCGGAATATGATCATTGTCAACGAATCTTTGACCATCTAGTTAAACACGGGCAAAGATACCGGCTCCATTTGGTGCTGCTCCACTTCCTCAAAACCTTGGCATTGCAGAAAAAAACAGTGAGGTGACATGTCTCACGTAAGTTCTCGACATGGTGACCTTGAGAGGGCACCCCACAATTTGAGAAAAAAAGGATTAATGCGTCCAAAATTTTTATTTTCCCAAGAAAAAGTCCCAATTGACCATTTTTACGATTATTTGATGATTTTGCTCTTTTGGGAATTCAGTTGTATCCGAATGTTAACGAAGCTTGACTTGTTGACGGAGAATTCAGTGCTCTTTTGGAAAAAAGTCACAAGTCGAAGTTTTCCCAAAGTTTGGCACAAGTTGCAAAAAACCTGCACCAAGTTACTCCCGATACATGTAGATTTTGCTGTGATGCGACACATCGTTCAGGGGTCAATATGACACCATACATACAGTGTAGGCATGATGTCCTCAATAAAATTGTCATGCACAATTTGTCCTCGACATAAAATCCTAGACCAAAATGCTCTTCATTGTTCTTGTGTGTAAAAGAGTCCGCTGCTCCTATATCAATTTCTGTTGTCATGAGGCAGGAGAATATGCGTGAAATAAAGATCAGAAATAAGATCATACACTTACAGCTACAGTAAAAGGTCATATACCTACTTGCTGTATATAAAAAATTACCCAGGGTCGTCAGATCCGAAATCGAAATTTTTGGCAACTCCAGAGATAATTGATCAGACCTCCGTGTTCAACCAGTCTGATGACAGAGAGACAGCCAGACAATCTTTGAAATTCTTTCAGCAAAGTCATCAAATAAAACCCATAAAAACCCTAAGTGACAAAGAAAACTTGTCAGATTCAGGAACAAATGCAATGTGAGCAAAAACTACTGTCATGTCTGGCAAGGTCAGCTTTGCATCTGCACGGGTGATAAATCTGTTGCCTCACCAAGTAAGTGACCCGAGTGATCACTTAAATTTCAATACGAATTATCGGTATAAAAAACAAAAGACTCGTTGTTTTTGTTTGTGAGCCTCAATTTCCGAAAATAAGTTTTCTAAGTTGTTGGCTCACTGACACACAGCTTCCTTAAATCTAGTAGCAAGCCACAGCTGAAAACAACCTCTGTTGCTCCTGTCCGCCAACGCCTAGTGGTGGATCATCAATCACCAAATAGCTGGAGGCGTGCACTCGCTTAAAACCTCAGAAGCTGCTCCTTGGCCTCAGCCTTGCTCAGAAACGCTGCCTAAAGGCCAGACCAGAACTTCTGCTCTAAAAGCAAGAAGGATTGCCATGTCCAAATTATCGATAGCGATTTTGCTATTAGTGGCGGCTGTGACCGTTGGTGCTTATCCTGGTGGTGAAACGTCCGAGAAAGTGGGAAGAACAAGCAATGATTGGCCGAGTAATGCCAATGGTCAATCAACTTGGGGAAAAATCAAACATGCTTTCCAAGAGGCAGCTAGTTGGGTTTCACGACAATTTGATACAGTGAAAAATTGGGTGGTCAGTAACGCTAAAGTAAGAGTTTTAGAAATTTCTAGCGCGTTATACAGTCACACGGTTACTTTGCCTTTTTAGACCGCAAAGCAAAAATTGAACGATCTTACCAACTTTTCAAAATAGACGCAAGATTGGTCTGTCTTCAAGAACGGTGTGATTCGATTGGTTTGGACATAATATTCTGCATCAAGGGGCGATGTAACTTTCTAGAGAGAGACCTGTATCCTGTGACTTGCCCTTCCGCGTGAGTTGGTGCCTGTGTAACATGGACATGTATGTATGCTGACTGGCTATCCCTCACCATCAGTTTCATAAGCCTGGTATTCACATGGCTGCAGTAGAAGCTGATGGTGGTGAACACTGCTTATAGAGTAACTTTGGGCGCGTAAGTAAAAGCATCTTGATTCCACAGGCATAAGGAGCTCTGTATGTCGAGTCTTTCTTGGCATCTTCCCTAGCGTCTTTTCCTCGTGTGTGTATGTGTGTGTGTGTGTGCAAAAGGTCATATTGGACTCACCGTTTATGGAATTACTCGTCTTCCGTAAGGGTCTTGTCTGTAGGGAAAACTGAGTATTAACATCCTGACGGGTCCGATTGGCACGTCAACCCCAAAACCAGCACACTTGAAGAGGCCTTCAGAAAAACCGACAAGTCTAACAGCTTTGAGAGTAGCATAAAACTTGCGACTGACCAATGGAAGCACGCAGTTTAGAGAAATGAAATGGCATTTCAGAGGTGACTGAACTGACGCGAGATCTCGCCGTATTTCAATTTTCAATTCTTCATGAATGAACTACTTACTCGGGCCTCTCGTGTTATCCACACTTGAGATATCGATAAAAACATGTCAGGCCAAACCCCGAAATTTGAGCTGTTTGCGCTGATATGAATCATGGCTGACGAGGTCTGTTCCAAAGGTTCGAGTAGTTTGAGTCTGCAGACACAAAGTATCTTATGACAGGAATATGACAAGGCGTTTGTCGTTCGATCATTGTTTTGGCATGGGCTGCTATGAATCGGAAGAAGACGAGCACATGCAGGCACAGTAGTTGATAAGAAACCTTTGTCTGATCTGTTGTTTGGCAGTCCTCGATGGTAACGGAAGGCCGCGATATGTGGATTGGGCGAAGCCATTCTTGGTTCTCGGCTGCGACTGTCAAACAATACCAGAAATAATCGGCCATGATCGCGAGAAAGACATCGCTTTGACCTCAGGCATTCAATTCAGGTAGAGACTGACGATTTGGCAGCATCACACCAGCTAAAACGGCGATTCTTTTATCTTATCTGAGACGAACGCGAAAATCAGAATTTTTTTCGAGTTACTTTAACAAAAATACTCGCGATTGATCAGAAAAAATATGCCCTAATTTATTTCGAGTTTTCGTATGAGATCTTTATAAGCTGACTTTTCGGTTCAGTGCGAGAAATCGCTTTCCATGAGCGCAGCGGTGTGTGACTTGTCTTTATTGTCACAAGCAGGTGCGATTGGTAAAAAATGTCACGTTACTCTTCGCGTCGCGATCATTAGTCTGCTGTAGATATTGGAGTCGCTATATATACCTACCATACAATTCAAACAGCTACTGCGCGAAGCGGACAAAGAATGGAAGCTACGAAACAAGCATGTTCGCTTCCATGGGTTATTTAAAAAATTGATAGAATTTAAGAGGTATACTCGTCCGATGACCATGCTGAAAGTTTTTAGTAGCACAAGAACAAGACTGATTTCGACGATCATTTTATTATATCTTTTCGAACAGTACTCTCTTTTAGCGCGAATGCGCATATTCACTCTCTTAAACCAATCAGCAAAGCAATTTTTATAAGCATCTTTTGGCATCATCTGCCCGCCGTGATGCAACAAAACCCCTCTGAGGCCAGTGTGCGGCCGGGCCTCTTCGATCGACTTGGATAGCGGGGCCAAAGCAGACTTCGGGATACCACTCAGTGTTAACAGTCCTTCGATCCTCGAGTGCTACCTTTTTGAAAAACCCTTCGCGACGAAGAAAATGACAGCCATTTTCCCCTGTGCTCCTAGCTAAAGTCACTTTTGTTGGAGGGACTCCTCTTCAAAGACCAAAACTGTCGACTGCTGTTTCGTCTCAGGATCATAATTATAGATCCAGGTCTCATCACCAGTGACGATGTTAGAGATCAGCTTTGACCCACCGTTCGCGAGTTTTTCATCATACAGTGACGCCAATTTTTCGCTCCTCTTTTTGCTCTTTTATTAGGAGATGGGAGATCCGTCGATTAACAGGCTTCTGTGCACCGAGTGTAAACCTACTGGGTTAGGTTCACTGGACTGTCCTACTTCGAAGGTGCGCAATTCGTCTTTTCCCTTTCTTTATTCACAAGAGCAGGAGGAGAGAGACCGTCCAAGGAAACAACCTGAATGGCCAGCTCAATCCAAGCGCGGACCTGTCCTCATATCGCTCCATACCTACGGCATTCTTGAACAAATCGGGTCACCTAGGGTATTGGTACACGCACTGTAATAATCTGTCCCAGTTCAAACAAACAGGTAACCTTGTCGATTCAGACCACTCCTTATCTATAGAATTTCTCAAGATGAGCTCATGAAAGGGCGTCCTACACTGTATAACATTTTGTACAAGATACTATGCATCTCTACGCGACGTACAGTATTCGTGCAAAGTCGATCGTGCCGCCGCTGATCCAATATTTATCTCTTCTATTTCTCGATATGTGATGGGTTGATTGGCAGCGGTTGTGAATGAGGCTACGCTGCGAATGTTTTCGAGGTGACTGCTCGGGCAGGGCGACTGGATCTTGAGCCATCTCCAAAAGTTCTGACAAAAGCTCTCGGGGCTCGAGTTGAATGAAAAGCAGCGTTTGAAATCATAAAAAATCATCACCCAAAATTTACTGCGCGATGGCACTATCGTTGAAGTATGGCACCGTCATCAGCGAAAAATGGTGATCATTTTGCCTCACTGACGTCGTACTGTAAGTTGCTGCGCCAGGTTAGCAATGGCTAAGGGTATCCCGATTTGGAGGGCCTTATCTTGGGCGTCCTGTTCAATTTGTAACCAGGGCGCCTGGAAGGCCACCGAGAGTGGGGAGAGAGTAATCGACCTCCCCTGGCTTGGAGACCTTAGCCCCTCGGGTTGATGTTTCAGCCGCAGATAAAGTCGCAAAACTTGCCTTGATCCAGACGGAGTTTTTGTGTCGTAGACTTCGGTCAGCAACACTCCCTTCTACGCCTGCCAGGTTTGGCTGCACATTCCATCGCGCGATGTACAAATGACACCTGTATGATGAACAAATGACACCTATCTGACACAAATGGCTCACATACTAATGATTTGTGTCTTTTCGGAAAAGTCCCATGTACGGTAACTTTCGTCAGGTTATGCTTCTCCGTACATAGTCACGTCAGACAGCAACATGACAAGGTCAAGGAATCACGTTATGCAAATGGCGTTGCTTGTACCTTACAGATAATCTGGTTAATGGCGTAAATGACTGACTGAATGGACGCATCTCATCAAGTGATCGACCGACGTGGTTCAGTGGTTCAGCGTTTGTCTACTGTATTGCTTGGTTGCGAGCGGCTGGACTCGTCCTGGGTTCGATTCCTGGCGACGGATTTCAGTTCATAAATCATAAGCTCTCGATGACCTTGCACGCCGGGCCGTGGGTGCCTCACTAAGTGTGTGTTGGTGCTTCGAGTGGAGGAACGGAACACAAACAAGCAGACAGTCGGCTGTCGAGCACAGACAAGGTTCAGGGCCCACCCAGTTCGAGGAAGTTGGTGTCTAATCCAGGATGCGCTTGTGTGGAGGTAGTCCAATTGGAGACACGGAGAGAGAAACTGCTGTGTGGCTGGTCTCCGCACCGCCTCGATTGTAAGGTTTGGCTGCTATGTAATAGGAGACTTGGCCTCCTTCAAGCGGCTCAAGTCAAACTATTAAAAACTTGCATCAAATGTGAGACTGGACTGCCACATACACATTCTGCCGGCCAAAGCTCTGTGAAAACATACAGCACTCAAGAAATAAAAGATTTTATTTGAACATTTTTTTAATGTGAATTGTATGGGAAAAAGCATAGAAGCTATTTTTTTAACTGTCATTCTCCGACAAGGTAGAACTGGTACTGATACAGCGTGTCAAAGAAACCAGGTGCACACTTCGGCTAGCACGGTGAACATACAGTATGTCAAAACCTATCAAACCAAGTCACAGCTAGCCAGCTGCTAGCTGGATACTTTTAAGCTGACGAAGAATACCCTATGCATCGAAGAATGTAGTTGTGTTGTGTGAATGTTGTAGCCTCTAGCCAGGTACATAACCATATGCTCGATATGCCACGTAGTTTTTGCGCGTCTCTTCGTATTCTCATCGACCTATATGGCCGCATCTGCATCCTGCAATCTGCCTAATACAGTACTGTGCAGCAGATGTCCGGCAACGGCGTATTCGTTATAGGAAATAATAAAACCGTGACAAGTCATTCCCAAACTGTGAATGTGGTTTGATGACTGAAATCAGAACTTTTTTAATCCGTAGAAAGTCAAAGTTCCCTCGAAAAAACTATTCTGTTATTGGTAGGTAGGTAGGTAAATTTATAAACTACTGAAAATTACACGTCTCCCCCATATATGGAACTATTGTGCACAATCCATTCCGCATGAGCCGACAGCCTATGTGCATAGATTTCTAGCCCTTCTTTTCAGCTGCAGGAGTGAGAACAGGTTTCTTCCCTTATAAACACCCAAACCTAAAACTCGGTCGTCTTTCTAGACTCGATTCACTCCTTCCATCCGGCGGGATACAAGGCCTTCAACTTTCCTCTCCTACCCATCGTCCGCTCAATCTTTCTCTTCGCGCCTTCGGCCACAGCCTCTTATCTGTTCGTCATGTTCAAGGGATACCATGTTTCTCCATATTTAGTCATTTTCTTGTGGCTTTCTTTGCCCAGCGTTCATGGGTTAACACCAAAGATTTCTAAAACTGTATTGTACACAGCTACATCTGATTTGACCAAATTGATAAATACAGAGACTAAACTGATCAATTTATTGAACGATTATATTGACCAAGAGGAAGCGAATTTAGAACGTTTAAAAAGGTAAGCACAACAACGTGATACCGTGCTTTTTGGACTATGCGACTAAACCTGTCCTACTAGACTCTCAGCCAAAGCGAAAGAAAACCAGCAACTGGTATTGGAGCATGGAATCAGTGCGTTCAGCAATCCAGTTAACATATTCCTCACCATCAAGGGAGTGGACCAATGGCGATTTCAAGAGGAGCATATCAAGAACAGGACCGAGAAATGTGCGCATTTGTGACTGACCTGTACAGTGTAGTGACATGCGATGAATGAATGATGCGTTTTATGAATTTTAGCTCTGCTGGACCAAATCCATGAAGACCCAATCAGCACTCTCGGATCACTGCTTCCCACGAACGAAGACTTACACGGAGCAGCCAATGCATTATTTCGTCTACAAGACACGTATAACTTGAAAGCGCAGTCATTGTCAGATGGCCAACTACTATCAAATTTGTACACTGAAACATTATCGGGTAATTTTTTACCACTAGCACTTTTTACTCGGGTGGCCCGTCCATAGAATTAGGGCGGAACAGAGTTGAAAAATACTCAAACACTAGCTGTTGTACCAGTTGCTTAAGTTTTTCACACGACTCTTTCCCAAAATACGTACAGTAGTTTCCGATACAAAAACATGTTTCAAGATTCCTACTTAGAAATTGGCCTTTATTCTAAATTTGTAGCCGCCGAATGTTTTGAACTGGGCCGTATCGCCGCAACTGTTTTTAACGATAATTATCACGCTCTGATCTGGTTCAAAGAAGCCTGGCGAAAGTTAAATTTGGAAGAGCCACCTACGGCTGACGTTCGTCAAACATTAGACTTCTTATCGGCCACTTTATTCGCCCAAGGCAATGTTGAACACGCCATGTACATTGTTCGGAAACTCCAAAACCTTTATCCTGATTATGGGCCGGGCAAGAATGCTAGTTCGTATTTTGGAGCAATTTTGAAATCGCGTGGCAAAGATCCCGCCAATATACCGACTACTTGGTCCGACTTGCCGCCAGTCGTAAATGTAAGACCTGATGATGGCCACTTGGACAGGAGAGATGAATACGAAGCACTGTGCCGAGGTGAAGGTCAGGTACGTAAAGCCTCGCAGGTATCACACAGGTCTTACATAATCAGAGTAGTGGGGAGTCTAGCAATCGATTCTCTTTACCGAACATCACCCGTTTCAGCCACGGACCATGTTGCAAGACTTGGTTGCTGCCTTGGGTTTAGCGCGAAGGAAACTCCGCCGGTCATTCCCTCCAGTGATACAGACCCAGATGTACTGTATTACGGGTGATGTCCAGAAGATGGGGAATGGGTGATGTTCAGAAGATGGGAAGAGATGATGTCCCCAGATTCTATATCATGCTTACCATGATATAGAATGAGCAAGGATACACAGTTTTTCAAGCAAGAATGCAAGGTTAACTCATGGCGCTCTTCAGGATCAAAGCGAATGGTCGAAGTTGTACTGCTATTATAAAAAGGATACTCCCTACTCGTTACTGGCCCCATTTAAGGTGGAGGTAGTCAGAATAAAAGAACCAAGGGTCGTCATATTCCGAAATATAGTCACTGACCAGGAAGTCGAAATGCTGAAATCTCTGGCTGAAAATAAGGTAAGCTATTCGCCTTCTGAATTCTTTTGTTGCACCGCCAACTAACCATCCATTATAGTTCCATACCACTGAACACATGTTGCTGTATCGAGTTAGCAAAAGGTATTTTTTACGCTGCACAGACCACCATAAATGCTAAAAATTGAGTATATGTACTTGTCGTTTCAGTGCCTGGGTTCATGATATTGAAGACGCCTTGGTTGAATCGCTGAGCCGGCGCATTGAGCAGGCCACTGGACTAACCATGGATACAGCTGAGCAACTGCATGTATGTCAGTTTCTCTCACTGCCTTGTGTACCCGACCAATAACCACTTGTTTTAGCTAAGCTGTTACGGAATTGGTGGTTTCTACGAGCCTCATTTCGATTATTACAGGGTAAGTCTACAGAATATTTCTTTTCTGAGTGCAACTCATAATGGGTAAAAACGATCACAGAAGTGACTGACACACCCTCTAACACGAGCGCATAAAAGGTGTTCATGTACTGTAGATGCGTCCATCTGCATCTGTTATTTACGATTTTTGTGTGCGAGTCCGTGATGTCTAAGTTTCTCCACTGGGCTTTTAACCCATTTTGCCTTGTGCAGCATAGGCGGCCAGTAGAACGCTGCGCTTCAATCCGCTGAGAGCATCCTCTGAAAGTACCAGAATGGTTCTACTGTATTCGTTTAAAGTTCACCCCTCGGCCATACGACGACTGGTGAGTCGCCCAGATCCGGTTGAGCAAGAGACTATTTACGTAAGAAACTGTCGTCGAACACAAACCCCCTCTGAGAACCGATTTGCCAAATCGCCGCTTCTAACCGGAATACCATACAGTAGATGCGGTTTCCCGCTGGTCGGGGTCGTTAACCAAAGCGAAATGGGCTAAAAGCCAACAGACAATAAGCCTGTGCCGCCCTCTCAACACGTGTTGAGAGGGCGGCACAGGCTCATTGTCAGTTCAGGACCTCGAACGTCAGATAATGAGACATCTCTCTAGGCGGGGCTCGTTTTTTTTGGCACTTGTCTATTCAGACCATCCAGGAATCGAAGAGAAGAGGTTCAACGCGTTACTTCAAAAGAGTATGGTGGGCTGGCCTAAAAGTGCATGCTCG
Source organism: Mesodorylaimus sp. YZB2_4 (assembly GCA_030248295.1). Lineage (NCBI taxonomy): Eukaryota > Metazoa > Nematoda > Enoplea > Dorylaimida > Dorylaimidae > Mesodorylaimus > Mesodorylaimus sp. YZB2_4. Next base: position 243,948 of record JASANH010000661.1, on the reverse strand, counting down.
TGTCTTTGCAGATGAATCAAGAAGACAAGGAGACCTTTGGTCACGTGTTTCCTGATGGCAATCGCATTGCCACAGTATTGGTCTATGTAAGGCGAATCTTTTAGTCCCTTATTTGGGATTCTGTTTTTGTCATTTATGTTGTTTAGCTTTCGACGCCATATATTGGTGGTTCGACTGTGTTCACTGAGCTCAAATTGACATTGAGTGCTACAAAGGTATGAACTCGAGGCTACCAATTCATAGTTTTATAGCAAATCTTTATTCCTGCTGTCAGAATGACGCCGCCTTCTGGTTTAACCTGCATCGCAATGGTACTGGAAATCCTCTCACGCGCCACGCAGCATGTCCAGTCCTAGCCGGTACAAAGTGGATTGGAAATAAGTGGATTCACGAACGAGGCCAAGAATATAGAATGCCTTGTAAACTGGGGAATGTATAGATTTTGGTTGGGCTGATTTATTGACGGGATTGAGCGGGTCAAAGAAAAAACCGATGTGATTTTCTGATTTTTGCTAGTTAGTGTTGACAAAGTTTGACTGTCATAGGAATACTTTATGTAATTGCTGATTACGTAGATCATCAGAGATGAATTGTAGAAATGGTTTACTGGGAGTTGGTGGCCTCATTGCTCAGCTAATACACCAGCCGTAAAACACAGCGCTGACTTCCAGAATTGCCTGACATCTTCAAATGAGAGGCCTAGCACGAACGCATCTGACCTCATGCCTTTATAGCAAAGCGGACCTCTGCAGAAAGGCTTTTGCGCTGTATCCCTTTTTTTACTGAGGCATTGACAGAAGAAAGACAGTGCAATTGGCCGCCATACCGTACCATATTTTCCTGATAGATCTTTCAGACAGTAGCAATGCACAAAATTTCACATTCGAGATAAAAAGTTCAATAATAATATGAAAATATGGCGCCAGGTTGCCTTTATGCATGCAAAAGCGACTCCTCTCTTGCTGCCTACCCAACCATGTCTATGTTGTTAGCCCGGGGTTTATAGCTTTTCAAAACCCGTCTAGAAGCTTTTTTCAGGAGTTAGTGTTGTTCTGACGGACGTCCTCAAACTTCAGTCAACGCATATGTGCCAATGTCGCTCCCTGTCCATGCCTCAAAGCATGCAGTCGGTGCTAATCACTTTTAAAGTGCAGTAAGTTAATGCACATTCCATAGGAGTTACGAGTGGCTTCAATTCTCATTTGCCCTAATTTTTCGACTCATTCAAACCAGGCATCTTGGTTTCTCAAGCGAAAATAAGCTCAAAATGCATTAGGGAGTTCATGGATCGGAAAAGGTGCCAAAACCGAGATACCTACATAGATCAGCAAAAGAAAATACTTACACGCGTATGAAGCTGCTATACTGCTGCCATTGAAAACATAATTTACACACTCGTACAACATTTTAGAGCTGAGAAACTAATCATGTGGTCATCTGGGCTAGAATATTTTCTTTAGTGAAATCAGAATAAATGATTTACCCGTCCTAGGCCCACGACCAGCAGGCGGCTTGTAAATCCTGGCCTAGAATTGGACGGGGTCCACTTTACACTTTTTACTGTACATATACTGATGGGCATTTGCTACGCACGCTCTGTTTAGCAAATACTTTCATTTTTGCGTGTATGCTTGGGCTCGGACGGTGCGGCCTCCCTCGTTCTCACAATCAGTATGGCTTGTTGCAGGAGTGGTTTGTACGATAAAGAAGTAAGTGGCTACATCAACCTTCGGGCGGATCATATTTGTGCGCATAATAAACTATCTTAAGATCGCGCCATCCTGTACCGAGCTGGAACATGTGGAAGCGAATGGATACGTGGAATTGAAAGTAAAACGGCGAGCCAAGCTGTTCAATCGGAGCGAATGGTGCGCTCGATACTGCGTCCTCGTTAACGATCGATTGTACCTGTACAAAAATGCGGTAAGAGTTGAGATTATTTTTTGTGGCACGCCCTCAAGTGCAGATTAGCGAATCTTGGCGATAGATGTCGCCTAGTGGGCCCCTTGACTTCTGAGGTCGTTTTTGCATTTGCTTTTAAAAATTCGACATGCAACTGGGTTCCTCTTCTATAAAGCCCAATTCTCTCAATGGCTGATTCCCTCCTCTGAAAAGACTCGTTTTTTCTGCTTAGAAAGGCAAAAGCTACGATCCGGAGACATCCGTTATCAATCTGCGCAACACGGTGAAAATCAGCGTCCGCTCGTACGTGGCTCGGCAACCGAGTACAGAAATTGGGCTAATGGAGGGGTGCGTGATGACCATCACGGACTTGCACAAGGTGAGAAACTGATTTTCAAAGTTATGTCTCTGAAAGGCCGGTTTTAGAAGAAGCACAAGTTGCGTTTCGGTACTGGCGATGAGAGGCAGTATTGGACGGGCCATTTGTCGAAGGCCACTGGAAAGGTATAAGTACCGTGCTATGGACTGCTCCTTGCATCCGTAACATTTTTGTCTGCCGCCGTTTTATTTTAGGCCATTCCCGTTTTCGAGGACAAGTCAGCTAACAATCAGAAACCTCGTCCTGTGCAGCAAGTCCATAAGACATCACAGATCCAACAGAGTGACGAGAAATTCCTGCGCAGCGAGAACAAGAATGTGAACGAGGAAGTCAAGTGCCCTACGTTTGTTCCGGTCAAAGAGGTCAGCGCCAAAGAATTGGCCGAGAACCGTCGAAACGCCGACGACTACATAAAATGGTTGCATCAACGCGACTCCATGCTCGAAAGCCGAGAACGCAAGCTATGCGCCGAAATCGAATCTTGTTTGCCCGTTAATCGAAACCGGTCGATTGGCTCTGACTTGGATACTCTCGGAATCAGCAGCACTGCCCAGTCGTTGTCCGAAGACCTAGTGGTCGAAACAGTGGTGGCCGAAGAATTGGACTATTCGCGAGAGGAGTCAGAAAATGATTTGCGCCTCCTTTCGTCGACGCCTGACACGTGCCCCAGTCTGGCGCCTACCGCTATCGAACCAGTGTCGTTCATCGAGACTACTGAAATCGAGACTGTCGAATTCAAGCATCCAAAACGCGATGTTCAATTGGTCAAAAGTAAAATTTCCTTTACGTCCTTCCCTACGATCTGTCAAGACTGCGACCCCAGTCCTTTCCGTCGTCCGCAGCCTCCCGCGCCTTTCAATAAATTCCTATCACCAGCACTGGTCTCGATCAAGAAACGACCATCAGCCTTGATCACAAAAATGCAGGAGATATTTACGGCTCCAGAGAAATTGCCTGCGTCAGGCTCCCTCAACCTTCGCTGTCTGCTCTCAGGTGCTACAGGCACCATGCAGTTTCCGGCTTATCGACGCGGCTATCCGAACCACGAGTGTCTCAAACTGGTCACTCCTCCGCGTCCACAGTGGTGGGGAACGGTCAACATGCTCGCTGGGAAAAAGGCAGCTAACCAAGTGCGGTTCAAATTCGATCGGTCGACAAATCCAGTATGGAAGACACTGAGCGAGAAAACTCAGGGGTAGCCGTGCTCATCGTATGAATGCTATGCCGGCTTGGTTGCATCTCGTCACTGTTACCGTGCTTGCTGTGCTATCATTTGTAACTGGTCTCTAATGACTGTATCAGTGTCCTCGATGTTCGTCCCAGTTTCGTTCGCTTGGCTCAGTTTCGGATATTGATGTCTTTTGCGGGAGGCGAGCTGAATTCCAGGAAACCAGGAAGAAGAACGGAAAAAGGGGGTACTTTTTTTGGCCCTACAAAATCAAAGGAAATGCATCGACGCATCCTCACAGGCACAAACGTTTCGATACATTTCGCCATCATGCGACGATTCGCTCTATCAGAATATACACGAAAAACCGAAGACATCGTCCAATCATTGCCCTATATTTCGCTCGCACGACAAAATTATTCGTCCAGCCCAACTGCCCTACTTCATGCCCATTTGGCCCCATCTCAATTGAAGGAATGAATTACCTGTTGTGGTCTTTATCGTGTGTGTCGCTTGCTGTTGTGACTGTCCAGCAGGAATATTAGTTTTCTCTTTCACTGGGCCTCCTAGTATCTTACCGCCTGTCCCCTTCAGAATGTTGACTTATGTATTCAAACGATTTCCGCATGTGGCATTGCTCCTTTGGCTGCTTTTTTGGACATCTGTTCTTTGGAATCGATATCTAAAACGGTCCTCTACACGGCAACATCGGATTTGTTCAAGTTAATCGATGCCGAAAAAGGTTTAATCAGATTTCTGGATAAATATATCAAACAGAAGGAGGATAATTTGGAACGCCTTAAAAGGTGCCGCCGTGAAAAGTGACTAGTAGCAGAGCAAAGTAGCTGGCCTATGGTGCTTTTAACCCCATCTTTTCAAAGCTTTTTTGGCACATATAGTCTTTTAAACAGTGAGGGTGTGATCTTTTAGATATTGTGCCACAGCTCGAGAGAATCAGCAGTTGGCGCTGGATCATGGCAGTAAGGAGTTGCTGCACCCCATCACCCTATTTCGGACATTGAAGCGAGTGGATCAATGGCGTGCACATGAAAAATACATCAGGAGTGGGAAAGACAGGGGTAATATGAGTATACTAGCCTGAATAGCCTCCACTTTTTGTGAATCAAATGCTTTTTTAGACCTCCTAGACCTACTCCATAAAGATTCTGCCAAAATCCTTGGATCAACGATTCCGACAGAGGAAGACTTGCGCGGAGCTGCTAAAGCTCTCTTTCGGCTGCAAGACACTTACAATTTGGAAGCTAGTACGTTGTCGGATGGCGAGCTCATACCAAACTTGCACACTGAGACCCTTTCGTGTATGTCTATCTCGTTGTTCATAAACGAATTCTTAGCCAAGTGGCCCAAATTCCATGACTCTTTCAGCCTCGGAATGTTTCGAACTCGGCCGCGTCGCTTTTGTTGATTTGAAAGATAACTACCACGCATTAATCTGGTTTCAAGAGTCGTGGCGGAAGTTGAAATTGGAAGATCCACCAATGGCCAATGTTAAAGAAACAATGGGCTTTTTCTCTGGCGCCTTACACGCGCAGGGCAACGTTGAGCACGCTCTGTACATCGTTCGGCAACTTATGAAACTTTATCCCAACTGCACTGACTCGCGCAACGCTCTTAGTTTTTATGAAGAAGCTCTAAGAAGTGAAGGAAAGGATCCGTCAGTGACACCAGACAAATGGACAGAATTACCAGAAATTCTGAATGTTAGACCTGCTGACGCAAATTTTCGGGGCAGGGACGAGTATGAAGCCATGTGCCGAGGAGAGAATCAGGTGGGTAAGGGGGGGTCAGATGCGGTCATTAGACTCCTCGCCATTACGGGTGCCATGCTGTGCTGCGTTGGCATTTTCCACGCAGAGCAGCAGAGCAGAAGCTATCACAGGGAGCCTTAAAAGTCGGAAGTACACCTCAAAAAGGCAATAAGAGGCCTCTGCAGAAGTGAAGAGGTAGAAGTGACGGCAAAACCTGTGAAAACCTCAATAGATTATAGCCTGTACCAGATTGTTTATGAGATACCTGTCTCAACCGCGGCGAAGACTTTGGTTGTGACTGAAGAAGAAAGTGTACAGGCTGACGTGAGTAAGCGGCAAGTACAAAAAAGGAACGGGCGTTTCTTATGGATGGGTCTTCGCCATTTGGCATGTCCTACTCGCTTTCTTCGGTATGGCCTCAGGTGGCACTCGCAACCCAGTTGGAGTGACAATACTTTAAAGAGAGAAGGTTTATAAGTCAAGTAAAGCTGCTCTGAACTTTGCATAAAATCTAAAAGGTCTCTTAAATCTAAGTCAAAGCGCCTGAGTTAAAGAAAGTTTATTTCATAACATCATTGTAATATTAAATATTCAAGCCAACAATACTGCAGTCGGCCACATCGTATAGTTTGGAGTCATGATGAAAGCGGACGCCGAGAAGTCCGTCAATAAGATGCCTTTGTAGGACCAAAGCGAGTGGTCTCAGTTGTATTGCTATTACAAAAGAGACACACCATATTCGCTAATAGCACCATTCAAAGTGGAAGTAGCTCGACTAAAAGACCCACAAATTGTCATATTTCGGAATATAGTAACTGATCCAGAGATTGAAATGCTGGAGTCCTTGGCTGAAAGCAAGGTATGTGAGAGAACCATCGCGAAGTCGTCCAACTAGTTTTAAGTCCGTTTCAGTTTTTCACGACTCAAGATATGGTACGGTTTCGAGTTAGCAAAAGGTACTGTAAGTCTACATCTTAACCGAGTCTTGCAAAACGCCTTTCAGTGCCTGGGTCGATGACAGTGAAGATGAATTGGTGAGGTCACTGAGCATACGCTTAGAACAGGCTACTGGATTGAGCATGGACACGGCTGAAGAGCTGCATGTAAGCGCTTTTTTTGCGCATACCTACGGCTATTTTATGCCTCGTACCTACAGAATGCTCGTTTTCAGCTCAGCTGCTATGGTATTGGAGGATTTTACGAACCCCATTTCGACTATTACAAGGTAAACTCTAACTTGAGCGCCATGCGCAATGGTCCATTGCAGTACTGATAAGCTTGGGTACAGCAGAAAAGTTTAATTGCTACCTACTTCAGATGCCCCAGCAGCAAGACTTCAATAGCGTATCCTCGAGTGGCAATCGCATTGCCACCATTTTGCTTTATGTAAGGCAATTCGATCCCTTTTACGACTCAGCAGGACCTATTGTTTTTACTGCAGCTTTCAACGCCTCATGTTGGAGGAACAACCGTATTCACTGAACTGAAACTAACATTGCACCCAACCAAAGTAGGTGCCTACGCTTGCGCAGATGTTAGACTACTTGTCCTTTCTCCATAACAGAACGATGCTGCCTTCTGGTTCAACCTCCATCGCAATGGTACTGGCAATCCTCTTACGCGGCATGCAGCTTGTCCAGTACTAGCTGGTACAAAATGGATCGCTAATAAGTGGGTGCATGAGCGAGGACAAGAATTGAGGCTCCCGTGCAAATTGCAGAATATTTGACGGCTCACATGCTTCAGTTGATATTTATAAATGGGGCTTATGTGATGAGACGTACTGCGGGTAGGTCGCGATCTGTGAGAGTGCAGTTATCGCTGAGTGCAGAGAGTCTGTGAATAAGTGTGAGTAACCTGTCTGCGTCAGTGAATCTGAAATTGAATCGTGACGTCCTGCCGAAGTGATCATCTACCGACATCTTAAAAAAGGTAACGCTTTGCTCAAAGCAGGAGAATACAAACACTGCACAGAAAGTAAAATGACAGCATCGTGTGGTCACCACTCGCAGCTACCGACTACAATGCTGATAGCCGGAGAGTTTAAAACAATGACAATGCTTAGTCTTGACAAGTTTCTTATCACAGCCGGTCTGAAGACCATGCTGCTTGTGCAGTAATTTCTCTACGACTACTGACCGCAGAGACTAGGGCAGCGATGAAGTGTAAAGATAAGGGAGCTTGAGTTTGTCTGCGCCAATTCTCGACGGCGACGACCGCCAAGCCCAGGATTACAGCCCAAACCAACAGCCAGTGTAAGTGTTCGAGTACACTGGCTGTACGAGTATACGAGTGCACTGGCTGTTGGTTTGTTGGTTTTGGTGTACTATCTGGCGGCTAGCCAGGTCTTTCTATTTTTATAAGCCTGTCCCGATGTCCATCCATCCTTCATAAGATCAGCTTATCTCTGGAAAAGGAGACGGACGCGGATATACTGCGCCTATATACGTACTCTGGTACCTATCTATATTAGGTATGGGAAAGTCTAAATCAGGAACGATTACCTCATTAGTCGGCTGCATCTGTGCGATTGACGATGAGAAAAACCGAGAAAACGGAGCCAGTATGATGCCCATGCGAGAGTTTACGTTAGGTTCCCCCTTGCATTAGAATAATATGTAGTACCGAGATTGAGGGCATTGATATCCTTTGCTCAAAGTTCCTCGTAAATTGGCCTGAGCCCCCGATACTCTGCTGTTTTCTGTCCGGCCTTCTCATATGTAGGCATGGACTGGTTTCTACTGCCTATCAGTTCACTGGTCAGCGAACCAGTCTGCCTCTCCTAAATCGGGGCCGGCACGAGACCAAAAGCGAGATCTAGGTCGAGTGTTCGGTTTGATTTGCGGCCACGAGTAGAGTTCTTGAGGTCTTGGGTTCCTGGTCTGAACTGCTCTGTGAGCTTTTCGGTCCCAGGTGCGTCAGAGCCCCTTCGACCGCCGACACGTGCGGTTGCTCCCCGGCCGGCTTGTGAGTCTACTGTGCCTTCTTGATATGGGGGCAGTAAAAATCATCGGGAAGTGTCCGTGGTCTGGGAGGGCGGTTATTGAACCATCCTCTGGTCATTCAGTCTCCTGCGGAGACGCAAGGGAGAGACTCAAGGATTCCATGCCTAGCCTGATTCGTCTGTATGCACCCATCGCTTAGAATTGCTCTAAAGTGGTAAAGTAAACACTAAATTCAGAAGCACTTAAACGAACAAACTTAATTGGTACTGAGTTGCCGTTTGCTTACCGCGTAACCCTTCTTTAGTGAAATTCAAACTAAACTATAAACCTGGGTGCCTACATACTGTCTCCCACGCTCGTCCCACACTTTCACTCGTCCATGTGATCTCGTCGTCGGGTGGCTATCTCGCCAACCAGTTTTAGATAATACCACTTCGGCCAGTTTAATGTTTGTGACACTCCACGTTCATCTAGCACAGAAAAAGTACCATCACGTTGGCTGTAAAAGGTCGTACGTAGAAGGCACGCTTTCTATTTCCATTCACCTGCATTCTTCTCAGTTTGGCAAGTGGTGGAATCTGACGATGGAGGGTCACATTCACGGAAACGGTAGTTTATCTTGTCTGTACTTCGAGGATTCTAACCATGTGATGTGCAACGACACAAAATATGATTCACCCGAAGAACATCTCAATTCGAAGAATCCCATGTTTTGGATATTGCTATTCTCTTATATCTTCCTGGTACTCGTGTGTGGTAAGCTGGCCCAACGGTATGCTTCCAGACATGCGTGTCATTCGTGCCATCTTTCCAGGAATCATGCAGGGTCTAGTCCTGGCCCTTTGCTCCAGTGACATGACAAGTCTGAAGGTCATGTCACAAGCTGGCACGGAGAAAACAAGAAAGTACGCCAAAAGGATGATTCCGTTTGCTAAACGGTAACAAGTTCCAAATTTTTCTAGCCTTAAAATGTTCCAGAACTTGTTGCTATTTTAGCCACCATCTGGTCTTGGTAACCTTGATTGTAGCCAATGCTACGGCGGCCACAGCCATGCCTATATTTTTCGAGCGATTGACAAATCCGATCACGGCCGTCGTGGTTTCAGCAACAGCGTTTTTGATCTTTGGGGAGTAAGTACATTAATGGCGATCTTTTGTGGTGGCCGCGTTCGAATTCGGGAATATAATGAAACAACTTATAGAAATTCCACTCGTTACGCTTTCAGGATCTTACCCCAGTCTATCTGCAGCAGATATGGCTTGCCAATCGGGTATTATATGTCCTGGTAAGCAAGCTATCGTCTTTCATAAATTGGGAGTGGCTCATCCTCTCATACCATTTTTAGGCTGATGTACGCATTGACCTTCATGTTCTTCATCATATCGTACCCTTTTTCCTTGCTCTTGGATTGGCTATTGGGTCATGACGGAGGAACGTTTTATAAACGGAAAGAACTGAGTGCATTGGTCGATATGCATGGACCCGTAGTGCAGATGACTGAAGAAGGAATAGCTGGGGTAAGGCGACATTCTGTATGCTCACGTTTTATGGACCCTCTAATTATTCTGATTTCAGTGTGGTATCAGAAGAAAAGACACGAGTATGGGTCTAGAAAGACTGACCTCAGATGAAGTCATGGTGATAAAGGCAAGGATATATCGCGCAGAAACTGCTGAAAGTGTTTAGACAATCATTTTTAGGGAGCCTTGGCCATGAACCAAAAGAGAGCTTCTGAAGTAATGGTCAAGTTGGAAGATGTGTACATGCTGCCCTCGAATGCAGTTCTTGATGAAGCATTGGCTCATGAAGTGAGTTACAGACTCGCAAAGCAAGGTGGTCACCCGCCAGGGTTATCATTCAGCCAAGGTTAACCTACAGTGAAAAAGCTCTAACGGTCACCCAAATAAGAAACAGCATGGCGTTTAACTCTAGTCTAGGCCAAACCGAGCTAAACCAAGCGTGCTCTTTGTAGGTTTTCAATGTTGGCCATTCTCGCATCCCAATATATGAAGGCGACAGGACAAACGTGATTGGCGTCATTTTGACCAAACGAGTAAGCGCATTCATGGGTATTCCAGGAAAATCCACGAACCACCAACGTTTTTAGTTGATCACGGTCGATAAAACGCAAGGGCTTCCTCTGAGTCGTATATTCGCCGACCCTGAGGCCGAACCACGCCTTTATCCTCCCTATCTTATCGACGAAAGCACCCCTCTACTCGATTTGCTCAATCAATTTCAGACTGGCACTCTGAGTAAGCTTGGATGTTTTTTTTCAGGATCATATTTGCACTTCACTCGTTACAGCTCACATGGCTTTTGTAACTACAACCGCACTAACTGACAAAGTAAGACCCATGTGACTTGCTTTCCGTGATTCGAGATATGATCAGACACAATCCGCAGGATTTCATGACCCTTGGTGTCGTTACATTGGAAGACGTGATTGAAGAACTGCTACAGGAAGAAATCATAGACGAATCTGACATACAGCGTCAATGGCGTTTGACCGTGGCCAAGGTCATGGCTGTGCAGCGTTTGACAAAGGTTTGCGGTCCGATATTAGTACCATTTTTCTGGCTTCAACTGCAACTTTTTCTTTCACAGGGCATTAATCAAGAACAGGAGAAGCCTATTGTCAGATTCAACTCTGTTCCATCCTTAGTCAACCTTAGCGGCCAGGCGAACTTACCGAGAAAGAATAGCATGTCATTCATAGGATAATGTACTTGTGATAGAGCTCTTTGAGACGGGCTCCTAAGGTTTGCAGTACCTATATTGATTGGATTGCTGTATTGTCAGGTATGATTCCGTTAAAGGAAAGTATCATTACCATGCCATCAAGGGGAATCAGCCAACTAGAACGTTCCAGATTTAGAAAAGTCATTGCGCGTCTTTTTTGATATACTCCTTGCGGAGGTTCGTCATGCAGGGAGCGAAACCGGGTGCATTTCTTCGCAGTGCATTTCTGTGTATGGGCTGCGGAGGGCGGCGTTTTCGTAAATTTCACTGCACGCTATGGGCGCGTGCCATTGTATATTATTGTACTTGTTGTTTGGTCTTGGAGTAATGAGCAAAGCGGAAATTTTCTCTGACCTTGATCAATTACCTATTTCAGCCGAATTAATAATTACCGCTATGAACCAGAACATCAATGCGGAGGAAAAGAGAATCAATTCTTTGAGAAGGCAAGAACTGTGCGCGAGGTCGAGGTGCTTCTTTCCAGGGATATCGTATATAGTGAGATTAGTCGATGCTTGTGAGCTTGGATAGCTAGGTAGGTATGTCAAGTATTCCGCCAGGTGACTTAGATAGTGCACAATAGATGGCAGCTGTGATAGAAAGTGGCCGTACTCTAAGGTTTAATATTTTACCACATCACCAAACGCGCGAATGCGCACTCGATACACTTGGGGCTACGAGTTATATCCATATTTCCTGACAGTGCGCTATGCTGCTCAGACTTTTGTGCCGTCAGATTACTTACCCGCATTTTCAAAGTCATGCTTGCTTCTCTCACTTCTATTCCATTGTACAGAGGCCAGTACCTCCTTTTTAGGCTATCAAACAGACTCACGACCAGAGGACACGCCGTCCTTGCCTCCCCCTTACCCAACGATGTCTTGACTTGGTATCTGTTCATAAAAGCGCTAGTTCGAGCTCCATTGATTATGCAGGAGAAAATCAAGATCGAAGGTTGATTGCCCTTTGTCACAATCATCCAAAAATGCATGAAAAAAGTTTCTTACAGATTTCAAGATGACCTTGCCAGACAATGTCAACAACGCGGTGGCACTCTTTCGACTGCAGGATACGTATGCACTGAAGACCAAGGATATGGCCAATGGAAACCTTTCTTCGGACTATGCACAAAAAGAGAAATGGGCTATGACTGGTGAACTCATCTCGCGTTTGACTGATCGCGAGCTGTATCGAAGGTTTGACAATGTTTTTCATTTTTTAGCGGTGGATTGTTATGAGCTGGGGAAAACAGCATTCGACCTTGATCCGCCAGATTATTATCACGCACTGTTGTGGCTTAATGAAGCCCATGATCGCATGAAGCATGAAGAACATCCTACAGTTGATGAAAAACAAATTTTAATTTACTTATCACTATCACTTTATCAGCAAGGCAACCTTGAACGAGCAACGTGGGCTGTCATGAGGTTGAAACAATTGCAGCCTGATTTTCCATACATCGAAGAAAATCTAAGGAGATACCAGAACGAACTAAAAAGTCGTAACGTGCCTCTGGACGGTCTCGAAAATCGCTTACCACCTCTTCGTCTAAATCGAGAAAAGGAGACTGGATTTCCCGATTTGGACGTATATGAACAGCTGTGTCGAGGCGAGCTACAGTCATTGGAAATCCAAAGAACAAAACGGCATTTATTTTGTTATTACAAAAGCGATGCATCTTATTTGAAATTAGCTCCATTAAAAGCAGAATTTCTTCATTTTGAGCCCGAGATTATCGTTTTCAGAAAGGCTGTATCCAGGCAAGAGGCCGATGTGATAAAACGATTAGCGAAGTCGAAAGTAAGTGGAATCATGAGGTCTGGAGAATGATGCTTACAAGAAACCAAAATGTCATCTGGGACATACAGTAAGCCACTTTTTTCATAGTTGACCAGGTCAATCATTTCCACGACAGCGTCCCTCGATATAGCCAAGTACAGGACCAGCAAAACGTAATCAGGTCTTTAGTGATCCCTTGTCAGCACAGCATACCCTAGTGTCTGTTGTTACAGCGCGTGGTTGGAAGATGCGGACGATCCTGTGATTGCGACGATGAGCAGGCGGGTCCAGGACCTATCTGGTTTGAGTACAAAAACTGCGGAAAACTTTCAAGTGGCCAACTATGAACTTGGTGGTCATTATATGCCGCATTTCGACTTTGCTGGGGTGAGAAAAGCCTTTCTGCCTTAAACGTGTCCGCTGAAAAATGGTCTAGCCTTCGCAAGCGGACCTCCATCAGAGCAATTCCAACTCCAGTAGGTGCAACTACATACGTCTGTATGAAACATCCAAAGGGCGTATTTGTTTCAGGAGGACAGAAAACACCAATTCGCAAATTTAGGAACGGGTGACCGCATTGCCACTGTCTTATTTTACGTAAGATTTAGGGTGATAATTTCCAGCTGAATCCAAAATATGATAACTCATATTTCAGTTATCAGATACAGAAGCTGGAGGTGCAACAGTTTTTCCAACTCTGCGCTTGACAGTGTATCCGCAAGAGGTAGGTAGAGTACATTCAATGAAAGAGGTTTGCTTGATGACGTATGTCTTCAGAGCGATGCCCTCGTGTGGTTCAATTTGCTACGAAATGGCGATGGGAATAAATCGACAAGGCACGCGGCATGTCCAGTCCTAATGGGGGTCAAGTGGATATCCAACAAGTGGCTGCACGAATACGGACAGGAGTTCCGAAGGCAGTGCAGTTTGAACAAGGACCAGTGATATATTCGTAGGTGCTCAAATAAAGACCAAATAAATGTACTCAAAATTATTTCGCTTGGATTGACAGCACAGCGAAGTTATTTGGACTAATCAAAAGTTCAGTATTACTGTATGTGCACATATATTCGCAAAAAACGAAAATGAATCTGCACAAAAACCAAATCACGATAAAGCGATCAACACAAAATAAATAAAGAACATCTTGATGGCGCACCGCAGTACATTGTACAAGCCAGGCACGTTCGATGAAAGCAACGCTCACTGTCATGTTGGCGAAAGCGATCAAGTCATGGAATTATAGCGCTCGGCAATGATGTCCATGTTGGGCTTAGAGTACAATGTCGTTACCCGTCAACTTCTCCGTGTCCATTTCAGAACGATACCTGACAGCTTTCTGCACTTGGTGTCGATGCAGGAGCACGATCGTAACGCATGATCCGAGTGCCACGCAAGAAAAAGCGGCAGCTAACAAGAAGCTGCTTTCGATCGATAACAAGTCAGCAAGCCAGCCTGAAAGAATCAGTCATTGCAACGGTACTAAATCTGGATTGAAAAGCATACCAGCCAATGGAGGAACAATAAAACCTCCCAAGCCACTGCACAAAACTCCGTAGGCCATTCCAGTTGCCATGCGATCGATGCCAAATAAATCGATTAAGACTGCTGCAATTTGAGAAGTCTTCACTCCGTAAGTCAAGCCAAATATGGCCAGTGAGCACGCGAAAGATGAAAAATCGTAACATAAGGTCGTTGTGAATATGCTTAAAGTGAAGAAAGCCGTTGCTAATGCGAAGAACAATGGTCGATCAGTACATTGATAGTGAGTGATCACGGATGCTGCCACGCGACCAAATATATTCAAAGCGCCGATAATTGAGACGAGAGAGGCGCTGTCAGACATGCTCAACCCATGCTCTATAACTAAGTCGTTGATCAAGGAGTAGACGACGTACGATGACCCGCCGTAACAGAAGCATTCGATTAAGAACATGAGATACTTCATTTCTTTGAACAGATTTTTGCTAGAATTATTATTATCCATATAAGGTGGCGAGATTTTGTGGTGTTTTAAATCCATACTCTGCGATTTTTGAAGATTCTGTTGAACTTCTTGCAATTTAGGCGATAGTCCACGGTCTAATTTCTCCCACGTTTTTGTTTCACCGACCGAGGTGTTGTCGCGCATCAAGGCACCACAAACGCAGCACTGAAGAATAAAACCAGCGTTGATCAACATAGATCCTCTCCAGGTAAACAGATCGATAGCGTAGTATAAGACATTCGAGAATACCAGATTTCCCACAGCACTACCCACAGTGGCGAAGGATGTGGCAAAATGTTGATACCGATCGAAGTATCGAGGCAGAATGGCGAAGCAAGGAATGTACATGAAACTGAAACCAAACCCGCCGATCACGCCGAATCCAATGTACACGTGCCATAAATGGACAGCGAAGAAAGTGCATATCATTCCGAACGAGGCCAGCACACTTCCAAACATGATCAATATTCGAGCTCCGAATCGCTGCTCCAAATGCGAGACCAGAGGTCCTAAACGGAGATCAGGTCAGGGTAAGATTCTCCTGATGCTCATTGCCAGTGTGCGTGTGCTCAAACTGTGCTCACAGTCAGGGACTCAGGGGCAGCATGCGCGGTATCAGGGGTCTTTGTTTTGTATTGCCGACACCATAGCCGCCGATTTTGATGCATAGATTGTCTTTTGGAGCTTTCCGCCTGCTTCATTAAAAAGGAACCTCTGTAAGGCATTAGTACAGTACATGACAGCCGGAGGTGATGGTGTTGCCAGTACAAAAACTAGCGGGAAGCAATTGCCAAGTGAGAAAAAGGTGGCGCCTAGTCAAGTCTTGTCTACGAACTTGAAATTATCAGGGGCCATCAAGAAATGCGTGCCAAGATTTGCATTTCCACTGTTCCCCCTAGTCCTACGGCGTCTGTGCCAACTGGCCGTCGGCCAACAGAATCAGCCGCAAGCGCTTTGTCGAGCACAAGGCAAGAAACATTTTCAGCCAAGGTGTCATCAAAGTGTGACAAAATGCTGTACAAGGATGGACAATAAGTGTGATATAAAGGCCAATTCCATTTGCGTGACAAAGGAAGACTACCAGGATGATGTTTCTTCGGCTGTCGATATGGATGTGTTGCACACATGTTATGCTTTATGAACTCGTCAAACGCTGGCTGCGCACCAAAAAAGGAGAAAATCAACATATTTATGGCCAGGTTCGGGTCGAAGCCCTCCGTAAACAGTGGGTTATCTCTAGAGGCAAGTCTAATCCGATCGAACCAAGTGCATGTCTGCTTTCCTCCTTACCACTTCCGTGGCTTCACGTGCTCACTTCCTATTTTCCTATTTTTGTTCAGCTCCTTGGCAAGGATTATTCCCCAGAAGGACAGCTTTTACCACATGTACCCTGGCACCTTTAAATCCACCGCATATAGTATTTTTTGTTTTGCCAAGTAGTGGTGACAAAGTCCTCAGATTTCCAGTCGAAACTTGACGTTCACCAGTTTCCGCTGGTTTTCTTTATTCACGTGCGCGGCACGGGAGCAAATTTGACTAAAAAACGCATATTTGAATCTGTGCTTGCGCAAGAAGGGCAAAGCTAAACTACTCTCAAAAAGACACTGAGAAATCGGCTGTTAGAGAAAGTAAATATGTCATCTCGTCTTTGCCCTCGGGAACGTTTTACTCACCCTCTTCCGCATGCCAGGATCACTCGGCCCAAAACAACAAGCATGCTTACCTGCGAGGCATAGGACTCCGTAAGCCAGTGCACCGACTGCGGCCACATCTCGTCGACTGCATTGAAAGTGATCAAGCAAAGTGATAAAATAGATACCAAAGCACAAGACAAGGCCCCAGTTGATGGTCAGTGTAATTAGGGATGCGGCAAGAATGACCCAAGCGTAGCCTTTATCTTTGACCATAACTGAGGATGGAGGCGGTGGTAAGAACTTCTCAAAATCTTTCAATTTCATTTTCGCCGAATAAGACAGATTTTGTGCATGTAATAAACAGTACCTATTCGAACAGCGCACGTTGTGTTGATGTCAGACAACCGGTAGCTCCAGGCAACCACGTGGCCAGAGTACGCTAACTTGTGCCAAAATGGAACAGGCAAGGATCGAAATAGGCAATGCAGTGTAATACCCGTCTTCTCCGGATCTTCTTCGGCACTGGTCCGGACTTGGAACTTTTAGTCCATAGGTGAGATGGGCTTATGAAATATTGACTGAGCTAATATTAGAAACCTTGTCCATTTTGTGAGTGCACAAGAAAACAACAAGAACAAAAATGCGAATACTCTTCAGCTCGTCGGGCGACGAACAAACCCAGCCGGCGGGTAGTTGTTGTCAAGAAAAAGATGGATGGAGCGGCATTGATTCGAGGGCGCGTGAAATGCACGTGAATTAGAGCCCCGTTGTTATGGTACACATCATTCCTCGCAATGAACAGAATTCAATCCAGAGCACGTCATCCACGTAGAACTCCCGGCACCTGTGCAAAATGCAAGGGGGCGCAGAATGGTAGGCATAAATTTTACACTTTTTCTATCTGCGGGCAACTGGTTAGAAAATTATTTCTAGGCATGATTGCTCGTCCCTCCTCAGCCCAGACCTCGATCTAATATCGTGATCGAAAGCCTAACCGTCAAGTACACACCCAGCTGCACCAAGAAATTGCGTCAGACAACTTCTAGTGTACAATCGTAGTTTGCATTAGGAAAACCTGCTTGTGCACGCCCTGTGCACTTTCTGCATGGTCGGTTGGTATTTCAGGCTGGTTGGTAAGCGCAATAAAACTGATGACATTGAATTATTCCCGGGCGACCAGCCAGTTCGAGCGAACTTTTTTGCGTCTGACTGGATACAAAATCCAAGGGTTGCCTGAATCAGCAAGACTCATTCCCATAGGAGCAGTGTCAATATTTATGATTCTCAATCGCGTCAGCAATGTATTTCACACAAAAGAACGTGTCGGGCAAACATTTTATGCTATCAGCGTGCACGTGAACTTAGCATGGTATGCACGTGAAAGGCAGGAGACACGGCATTCAGTCAGACTGATGCCAAATAGAAAGCCACAGCCGCATGAGATATGCGTCGTAAGTTTGATTGAGTCAGACTCATTGAAACGGATTATGAACCTTGTGATCTAATTGTCTTTCATACAAGGAAGATCCATATTTCAGGGCCTCGTTCAAAAACAAAAAAAACCCTAAAAGTTGCCTATGTGTCACAGTTTTATTGACTCCGTCATTCCATTAGCCCATTAGTCCTACTTGCGGGCTATAATAGTCCCGGTCCAAAAAAGTTATCTCCATTTATGTGGTCTTCGCTCACCTATTCAACACGTTCAAGCATTGTACAGCCAAACTTTGTAGACGAGGCTCTGTGGGTTCTTGGCCTACCGCGCAGACACGACACAATGGAAAGGTATCTGGATTGGACGTTTGTTATCCCAGACAAAGGGTGTGCAGGGTTTTGACCCTACCAGTGTTTGATCATGCGAGTGGTCGCTCGTTTGGCTTGCGTCTCTTCCAGGGGCTGGAGCACAAGGGCATTGTGTGTTACCCAATGCTACGCGTGCCAAGAGTGTAAGATCAGTTGGGGCTTCCAGTATGGATTTCCAAGTCCTCAGTTGGCGCGTCCACCTTCTATCCTATTTCATCGTAGGATCGGACCTCGCTTCTAGTGGGGGCAGAGCCACAACCGTCTTAGGGACACCAAAAGCTGCTTCGCATTAAACAGCCCGACGGAATCGTACAGTGTTGCCTGGAGGAAGAACCTGGCGGGCTTTTGAACCACGCCAAAAAACCAACAAATGGACTGGATTCATGGCTGAAAAGCTTCCAAGATGTTTGCTTGCTAGCGAGCCATGCAAATCATCCATTCGAATTTGACTTGATGGCCGCGGTGGCTCAGCGGTTTGGCATTCGTCTCTCGTATTGCTTGGGAGCGAGTGGCTGGGCTCGTTCTGGGTTCGATCCCCGGTGGCGGAGGTCGGTTTGCGAACCATAAACCCTAGCTGACCTTGCACGCCAGGCCGTGGGTGACTCACCCAGTACCGCCGAGGTGCTCCGAGTGGAGAGACGGAAGCCAAACGAGTAGACAGTCTGGCTGTCGAACACTGACAGGGTTAAAGCCCACCCGCCATCGTTCGAGGAAGTCGGTGTCCTGTCCAGGTGGAGGTGTTAGAGGTGTGGATGCCTCCGCGAGGAGGTGTTCCACCTAGAGACGTACAGAGGGACCTGCTGTGTGTGCTGGTCTCGCACAGCCGTGCTTAGAAGGTTTGTCCGATGGCAGGCTATAGGTAAAGACAAAAATTTAAAAAATGTGGTATACTAAAGAATTTTACTTGGATATGCATCAAAATAAGCTCCTGTAGGTGTTTAGCCACGAGCCACAAACACATGTTTATACAGCCCAGTCAAGGATTGCAGCCGCCAGCTTGCCATATTTTTATGGGCCTATTTGTATAGGGTCTAATGACCCTGAGGGTCCATCTTTTTGGATGTGCCTGAAACTTTGTGGGATCTCAAGTTCTATCCGCATCTACCCCATTTTCCATTGGCCTTGTGGGCGAACAAGGTCGAAAAATGAAATATATCTGCCGCGCTACCTACTCGCATAGTCTGCATTCCCATTACACCGCCCTGGGATAGGACTACGGTGAACCCGATCCGGCTAAATTGAAATATGAAGATACTTGTTTGCCTGCTTGCTTGCTGGTGTAATAAAGATTGATGAGATTCGCCTTGATCCTCTCGTAAGACATTATGATGATAATGAAGATGGCGCCATATTAATAAGACCGAACTGTAAGTTGAGAAATTCGAAAATGATTCTATGTCAGTGTTAGGATGTTGTAATAATACCAAAGTACCGACTGTGTATGCATGCCTACCAGGAGCTGCTCATTCAATGAACAATGTTTCCAACTCGCGAGCCAGCCTGGTGCGAGTCCCAGTCCAGCCTCCACGCGCTTTTTCGAACTCGCAAGTGACAGTCCGAAATTATCATCATCATTATTATTCAGCATTCAGCATTACCTACTTTACTGGTCCCCCTTTCCAGCAACTCTTATTCCACTCCTTGGATATTAGACACGGCTTTAAACGTCGTCCATTTTCGCGTGCAGAATGCTATTTTCGGACAATGACGACCAGTTACAGCCACATTATGTACAGCTGTGTTTACGATAGGGAGCATTTTATGTTACGCGGGCCCCTCGTAGAGTTTTCATACGCCGACTGGTCACTCATTGATTTTGCGGCTGTGGAAAACTGCCATAGACTGGATTTTACTTATGCTCATATGAGGCGTTAAACTTTGCAAGGTCTCTTACCTATGGCTATTTATGGTTTTCTGTTGCTTTCCTTTTTGAAGTGTTACCCGACAAGTGCGTAAACCTGAAGGCGAGGGCGCGACCTCGTTTCATGGTCGGGCACTTACTTATAAATGGCAGATGCGTGACACACAAGTCAACACCTACAACTTCACTCAGCATTTAGTGCGCGACTCTCGCTCTCGAGCTTTTGTTCAGTGAAATCTTTATTTGTCTTTGCGAATTGCCGTCTCAGAAATGGCTGTGGCCGCTATACTTATTTTGATTGCTACTGTTTTGAGTAAGTCGCGATCTGACACTACGTGGTTAGAAAGTGAATAGTTACTTTTCAGGTTGGTCCGCGTCTAGCCAGCAAATAGAAGGCTCGACCACACTGGAACCAGCGTCTGATGGTTCCTTCATTGTAGAACCTGACACCCAAGATCCTGCTCCTGAATTGGCAAAGAAGGGGCCATCGATTGTTAAACCAATTCAAGAGTCGACTACCGTCCTCGAAAATACTACTGAGGACCCCACGACGGTTTCGAACCACATCGAAGCCAGTACTCCTTCATCTCAACAAGACGGCCACAACAGGAACAACGTTATTGAATCTTTACGTCTGCCTGAGAACAGAATCCCCTTGCGCCTATTGCAAAGAAATCGATGGCTGCCTAAAACTACTCCGAAACCAGAATCCGAAGTGGCCGAACCATTGAATGTGCACCAGCCAAATTTTCAAAGGGGTGGTAAACCAGTCGAAAACATGATCATTGATAAGAGGCTCCCAACCGCTGGTGCTTCTTTTGTTCAAGAAAATACTGGAAATGAACAACGCACAAACCCTCTCAGTGAAGACCCGAGTCCAACGGCAGGATCAATCAATGGACCACAAAACAATCGTGGGCAGCAAAATGAGCCGAGTGTGCAACAAAATCAAGCTTCGTTCGACTTCTTTCGTCTCCAGCCAATTAATCGCCATTTCGAGACTAGATTTCAGCAAGGCCCGCCTCAACTCTTGGCTACGCCGTTTCCGGATTTGAGTTCTAGCCAGAATTCTCAAGGCAATTTACTTAAGCCTGCAATAAAATTTACTACATTCGAACGAGGTCTTCAATCTGATGGCGACCATTCGGTACATCCGATACCATTGGCCAATGCGGACAATATTGTCCCATCGAATGATACTGATCTCAATAATACCACGCCTCTTCCCCTTCCTATACCATTGGAGAAAGTTCCGTTCCACCTTAGACCCCGACAAGAGATCCTAAACCGGCTATTAGAGTCTGAGTGGCTTCGTGCGGGTCTCAATATGTCCCTTTATCTTACTACACCAAGCCCCAAGAACGCTTCGAATTCTACAGAGCCAACCACTCCAACAATGTCCACAACATCATCTGCTGTCACTTCCAGCATCTCCTCCACGACCACTACAGCACCAGAAGAGACCGCGACTGTTCCCGCCACGACCGCAGCTGCTCCACTTCGTTCAGTTTTTGCAGAGTTTATGACCAATAAACACGAAAATGCTCGAGAATACTTGAAAGCCATTTTTGAAAATCGATTAGGTGGTGAGCGTCAGTCTGATTCGCATGCAGCAAACCAGCAGTCTTATCAAGTTACATTAGACAAGCGTGTTCGAGTATAACTGTGCCCCTTCGTTATCTTATTTGGAATGTCATTTTTCGTTTGTTTTTGCAACACCCCAAGAAACTTCCTTTTTATGGAATGAGGCTCTTTACTTATTGGAAAATTATTTTTAATTTCCCAGATTTCCGTTTCAAAGTAGCTTCAGAAGAGCAGGGGCATAGGTAGATAAAAACCTTTCTGAAATCCCACATATCCAGCCAAGACCAAATGGGAGATAATCATTTCTTTGAAAAACCCACGCTCTTTTTTTATTCTTATTAGCGTTGTCATAGCAGCATTTATCTTTTGCCCCAAAGAACCTCTAATGTATCACAAAGGCACCTTGGATGATGCCAGAGAAATCTTCATCCAGTAAATCATTCCGGATTTAAAAAATGGTCGAACAATTGGAGATGACACGAAGATTCACTGTGCTTGAATAATTAAAAACACTGTTGCTCTCTCCTGGATCGGCAAAAGAAGTGTGCCGATTTTTTGAGTTTTTAAGCGCGGGAAAACTGGCGTCTTGCTTATTCCTGGGCAGTATCAGCGCGAGAGGCTCTGTCTGGGCAAATTTAATAAATTAGATTCGTATGTAAACAAACGAGGATGAGGCAGAAGAACGAAGTGACTGTGTTCCATCTACGGGTATGCGCTGGTATACAAAAATTGACGGCGGTTTTAGGTTAGCTACCCGCGTCAAGTTACAAGTAGGAGCTTCCTTGTACAGAGTCATCTGCAGCTGTGTGTGTAGTATCCTCCCCAGGTATAGGGATGGAAGACCTACACGCGTACTAAGGTTCGAATCTACCCTGCGCGGTCCCTACTTAAACGGACACTAATATAGATACCTCTTTATTAGGCCGACAGGCGGACACCTCTACGCTGGTACAACCAACCAAGTGAAGAGCACTTATGGGGGGAAGGGCAGCTGGGGGAATAGACCCAACCGCACCGATCGACGAGTAGATGATGACTGACGAGCAGTCAGGCGGGCCGGTCAGAGGACCGATCCACTTTCTCAGGAGTATCCCAAGACTACAGGACTAGTCTGCCTATTTTCGCACGCGGCTCTCCTGTTGTTGCCTTTTTGCATTCTATGAAATATCGACTGAAGTAAACAGTCTTCCATTACCTGATCACTGTCTGGCATGTGCTGGGGTGGGAATGTTAGAGCAACAATGACATACTTTAGCCTGAGCAAAGGTCAGATTTAGCGTCCTCTGGCCAATCGATTGTGATTAAACTAGTCTGCATGAGACTTCGGAGAAAATTAGTTTTTCTGTTCTTTTTCGCCATCACTCACTCACAATAGGTCCTCAGAAGGTATGTCCTTTTTTCTGGCGAATGAGAGTCCTCAGAAGAATAGAATCTCTCAGGCATTGTTGCAATTTCAATTTTGGACTCATGCTTTGCGTATAGAATCGAGGTCATTCTCTCATGTTTCACTTCTGTCCATTATTAGCCGTGATCGAGCACTTGTTTCTTTGTTTCTGGTGCTGCCCAAAGCAAAGCTCTTCTCAGAAACATAAATTTGGCTTTTTCAGCCAAATATCTTCCGTGTGTGTGGCCATTAGGATCCAAACGGCCGTATCTTTAGGCCATAGGTCATCTGGTTTCCCAGATGGCACTTTGCACCTCCCTCTTTAGTAGTCTCTGCGACAGGTTTGAACAGGAAAGGGGTTTGCTCATGGAGGAAGGACTGATGTACTCCCTTTACACCAGCCGATCGATGGCTGTCCGCAGACAAGGATAACGCTTTCCAAGTACGTCCTTCAACCACGGAACTCATATTTGCTAGGGCGCATCTGGTCGGCGCGTGTGTGTACTTTTTTATATAAAAAAGGGTCCGCGTTTTCAAGTTTCCTTCTAATTGGCAACGTGGGTCATGCTTCCTAAATAAAGTTGGTATACGAGCACTGGAAGCATAAATGTCGTTTTTGCGTGGCTTCCGCACGACCGCTTTACGCGCTTGGCTTCTTTCTCTGCTCGTTTGCTCCAAATAGAGGCCAAGACGAAAAGAAGCAGCAGAATTTCACGATTCATATTTGTATGATGCGATCTTCAGGAGGATTGTTCCGTCTCGCCTAAGCTACGACAGATTTCTGTCTCCATTTCAATATCATGGAAGGACAAATTGCGCAGGACTGACGTGAATCGCGTGTGGGGATGATCCAACGCTAGGCTTGAGTTCATTCTTCAACGGGACGGCGGCGATGGCGGGTCAGGTCGCCATATAGTTGCTAGTGAAGTTCTTTATGAAGATGCACAGCTTCTTTGCCTTCTCGTTGAGATGCCTAGCTTCATCTTCTTGAACGCTCGAGGGTCACATCGACGATGTGCACTTTAATTTTCTTTTCAGGTTTACCTAAGGAAAAGGCCTTGCAACGCGATGGAAGCCTTCGCCGACGCATCTCTACAGTTTGGGCATGGTGATTCAGGTGCGGATGATTCAACAAGATCCAACAGCAATGGCACAGAAGAGGAGTATTCGAACAATACAAATAATATAGAGATCTTCGTTTTCGAATGGCTTATGTTCAAAACGTTTTGGGATCGAGCCTTGCACATATATCAACCGATCGAGGTTAGCGTTATTGCATTAGGTTTGATCGGCAATGTGATAGCATTGTTGACTTTATTGCGAAGCCGTAGAATGAATTCGCCCTCATTTATTTATCACAGGGTGCTCGTGGGTGCCGATTTGGTATTCTGCATCACTTATTTCGTTCATATGCTTGTCCGAAACGCATTGAGCATTCCGTGCAATATGACCTTTTATCGCGACTGGTTCGGAGCCTATTTTACGGGTACTGTCAATCCAGCCATCAATCACATATGCGGCTATGTCATCATGTACATGACACTTGTCATCGCCTTGGACAGATTCCTCGCTTTGTGGTTGTTCGAACGATATCGTCATTGGAATACGAGACTTGTGGCCTGTGCTGTGACCATGGTATCGTGTCTCCTATCAGTATGCTTACATTGTTGGGCGTATTTTTCACACGGCACAATCGTCGAGTTTCGAATAAACGACGAATTAGATGCATCTACTTCGATAATATCCAAGCCATGTTGGACCGACCCGCCTGTTGTTTATCATTGGATAAAACGAGAAAATGTGAGTCGCACATTCGCTGCGGCCCTTCGAGCTAAGGATTATTACAACGGCGCAGTGCGAGTCGGATATCCGATCTGTCTTTGTATATTGACTTTAGGCGTTCTAATAAGCTTTGCTAAACGACAAAAGAGAAGAAAAGAATCGAATTTGGCCGAACCATCAGCAGGTATTGATCCGGTGTCCACGCCGGCGTCCCTGATCAAACGATCGACGACTTCGGCCACTTCAGTATCACGCAAGATCTCGACCTTGTCTATACGCAGTGATCGAAGTGGAAGTGTCAGAAGCAGCGTATTCTCATTCGCTTTAGGAAATGGAAATCTATTTGCGCCTCAACAAGGGAATAATCGAGGAGTGATCGAACGTCTGACATCGCCCTCGTTACGTCATAGGCAACGCTGCGAACGAGCACTGTTTTATTTGATGATTTCCGTTGTACTCTTGGCCTTTTTACAAGTGGCCAGCAGTGAAAGCCGACGTATCCTCTCCCTCATGTTTCCTCCTGACGAGGTGTTCAAGCGAAAAGTAATCCCATCTCATGTGCCCATGAAGGAACGGATTGCTAATTTTCGATTTCTGCTCTATGGTCATCAAGCAACAAGAATTTTGGCCAATTTTTGCACAGCTATTGATCGTAGTTTCATCTGTTTCTTATACATCGCCATGAATAATTTATTCCGACGAGAAATGCTATCGACTCTAAATGGCGTGTTTTGCGTTGTGTGTGCCCGCTATTGCCCTTATTCTCTGGCCAACGTCAAAACTCGGAACGTCGATCTCGAGGCGGGCCCATCGAGCCCCGGTCGTCCATGCCCCTCGCACCATCGCCGTCCCCAGTGCTTTTACCGACGCCATCACCATCTCCAACAGCGACTAATTTCCAAGGCACACTGCCTTCGGCCACCGGTCGAGGATACGCACAATGTCGATCTTTGGGTGAAAACCTGGCTTTGTTAGAAAATGCGGCAACGTAAATTAGCTTATGCACGCGAGGAGATAAGGGACAGGCTAAAAATATATCCTCTGCACTTTATTTTATCATGTCCTTTTCCTTTTGACGTCATTCGTAAACATATTTCCCATGGACCAGGCTGCTGACCTGATAAGAGTTATGTAGAAAAGTTTCAGATTACAAATAGGTTTTTGTATCCTCGATGCATCAGTGACATTTAGTTAGTCTTCACATTCTCAAATTTATCAATAACATTCCACTAATTGAAGCCAGACTGAACATTTCCACGCGAGTAAGGGGCTCTATGTACTATCTACCCTAGCTACCATTCTCATTCACGAGGTCACAAGTGAACGCTCCTTAATTTCGCAACTGACCAATCTGGCATGTTTCGATGCCATGTTTTGTCAAAACGCCTCCATGAACTAATGTAAAACCCTTTTGCTCATGCAACTGTCTCATGCGATTGACCTCTTCTTCCCCTCAGCAGCTTTTAAAAAGCTATACCAAAGCATAAATAAGAAAGAAAATACCGAGTCTACGTGCATGCCCTCCACTGGACAAATTACATGCAAGCCATCACCTTTTTGATTAATATTTCGACTGCTCATTCAATGAAATCCATGATCTGCTTTGACAGAGGCGAGAAGTAAAGTGATGAGCAGACAAGAGCTTTAATTGCACGGTGTTTACTAGGCTGATCAGCAATCTTATTTTTGGCGTATACTTAACTGGATTATGCCAATGATGATCTGTCTGCCTTTCGTTAAGGATTAGACAGTGACGCATGATCCCGGATAATTTGAAGTCTGCGCAAGAGTTCATTGTTTTTGTGGCATATAAAAGAGTAATTACGAAAACTGTTGTTTGTTTCACCGAGCAGAAACAGGAACGAACGAGGACAGCAATTATGTATTCTCTGAGCAAATAAAAAGGCTGCTGCAGAGAAAACGGATGTGTACTGATGGGCCACGCACTTATACAGCCGTCCAAAAATAGTACTTTCTCAAAATAGCCAAGGCTCCAACCGAGCAGAGCTATTTGCATTCATAGGTACTTAATCAGGAGGAGTTCGCAGCAGATTTTGTTGATTCACTTACTGTCTTCGATATAGCAAGAGCAAAGTAAAAGGTCTAAATTGAAAGCTCCATGCGTCAAAGCAAGTTATCAATTCAAGCAGAGGTGTCCGGGTCAACATGATAATAAGTACCAATATTAGGTCTACTTGTCCGTTAGCATGTATTCTTAGAAAGAATTTACCATTGATTTCTTCAGTCCGTAGTGAGTGAAGGACAGTATATGTGATAATACTGGGCCAATAGAAGAAAAACAAATCAAACATGCGCGAAAAGAATTGTGCAAACAAACAAGATAAAAACAAGTAGGTGTAGTTTTACTACACTACTCATTACAACAATAAAAAGGGTAAGCTGCAGAATATGTAGGTCATTATGACAGATGCAGTCCAACGCCACAAAGCATTGACAATCGGATGTCATATTAGCAGAAGTTAGTCACGCTCAACTAATTAGGCCATGAGATGCGGGGCCGAAAAGAGGACTCCGAATGTAGCACATACAATAAATAACGAGAAAAAATATAGGCATAAACGATCGATGACCATGGCAGCCTGTAAATGAAACCCAGCTAGTACGTATATTTGATCCAAGGAATAAAAAGACCAACTTACAAATTTCCAGTCATTTAAAATATCTTCGTTTTGATCTTCTCGACTTTGATGTTCAGTAATGAATTTGAGATCATTGTGTATTTGTTGCAATGACAAGAGCATGGCTTGCAAAGCAAAACCGCCGCTACGTCCTAATATGGCAATGGAAGAAGGGTTTCCATCGTCGGCTATTGCGCGCAGGCATTTTTCCATTCTTATTTCCATATCCAAGCAATTTTCTGCCGATAGGAACATTTCGTCGCACAATTCGGAAGGCTTGGAGTCATCGAAGTAAACGTTGGCATTGTTCATCTTATCGCTTTGTACTGTGATAGTTTTTGTCCGTGTGCGATCGAAGAAAGAATACTTCGGAGGTGGTGTATCTTCGCGACGATAGAACGAGCGATTTCGATAGATTTCGGAGTCCTCTAAGCATAGAGATTCGGGGTCTGATAAATCCCTCCTCTTAGCGAGCAGCGGTGGTGGTTGCAGTTTGTGATTGGGACGTTTCATCATGAGAAGCCATGGAAGCCAATTCAAGAGAATGCTTCGAGTCTGAAAGAAGAGAAGGAAACGTGCCTTTTATGGGAGCAAATTTAACAGGTCTTGTACCCAGTCGGACATGGAATGGGTTTGTGGTGTGCGATAATAAAAATTCAGGACCAGGACACTGAAAACAATCGACACGGTTACTGCGACCATGTGGCAGAAACAAAATATGCTGAGTAGTGGGACCGATTCGGATGTGATTGGAGTCACTTGTGCCACCATTCCCATGAACACGCAAATAGATAACAATACGGTCATTTCTAAAAATGTCTTTTTAAAAATATGAAATCCTTTTGAAATCTTGAAAACCTGCCTAACGTGATTTTTTCTCCTGACTCGGCGGGGAGCATGAAGCCCCATATGCTCATTATAGCTATAAGTAAACTGGGTGTGATCATATTAAATCCAAAGTACAGTGTACGCCTGCGTAGTCGGAATTTGAAGTATAGATATCGATAAACTGCCCCGCCATAGTCAACGTCCTGGGCTTCGACTGGCGTATCTGAAAGAAGCAAAATTACGCATATCCACAGCTCTTGCTTTCTTAACATGGTCCAATTACAGTATTTTTTAATTCCTTCTCTTTTAGATTCTACCCGCTTGAGCGTAGCAAAAAAACAACAAGAAACTTGTGCCCTGGGTGGGAATCGAACTCGCGTCCTTGAGATTACTAGTGTTCAGGCAAAGTGGACTGGAGTGAAGCCTTTACCTATCTCAGGAGAACCTTCGCATAAATATCTAAGACTGATACTAATACCATGGATCAGGTGATTGAGCTAGCTACTGACTATTGTCTTTGACCCAAACAGTTGATGGAATTTTTCAGGCTGATTGTGAGTTTAAGACGGCCTGCACCCACTTCCTGTAAGCGCATTTCCTTATTCTTACTGGGACCATGAAACTGCAGCAGACTCGACTTGGCAGCCAGCACAAATCTGACTCACCTATGAGGGTCCATTCTCCATTGAGTACCAATCTGTACTCGCTAATATCGGTTCCATCACTGACCAACGCGATTTTGTCTTTAGTGTAGGACCACGAACCAAACTACGGAAAAAAAGAAGAACAGGCATGGCCCGTTGTGCTTGCTTACTGCACTCACTGACCGACCTTCAAGTAACATTCCTGTTCATCGAATGGAAACCATGTGATCGTCAAACTGCAACTACTTCGAGTGATTGCTGGAGGGATCCAATCTATGTAGCCCGTGTTGTACACTAACATATTACTTGGGTATGTGCTGTCGAAACTATCATCGACACTGAAATGCAAGTTCTTGTAGCTTGGCATCCCGCACAAATCCTGTTAAACCTACCTGTTGAAAAGAAGAACATCAGGTTTCCAAATTCGATCTGGTGGCAAGCGGATATCGGCCACATTATCGAATCCTGCAGGATCCCAGATCAGTCGCTTATCGAACCAGTTCTGCAAAGCTTGAATTTGTCTTATGCTTGCATGAGACTTGCATTTGCGTGGATCAGTCTTTCGTTCAAAGCCCTAGATGCGGAATCATGAGAATCAATTTCGTCTGATCACGAGTGTGAGCATAATCTGAACCAGTTTTCCTTAGAAAACTAGTTTGATGCGCCTAATGCTCGATCCCTCGAATTTCAAATAGGATACAAACATATTCTTAAATGGATACAAACATCGTCTTTAAAAAAACTAATTGACTTACATAATGAAGCCAAACATTCATTTCCATGATTTGGTTTTTCTCATCCTGGAAAATCACGGGTCCTAAACAAGTGATAACATTTTCTAATTAAATTCTTACTATGTCAATGATTTGCTGTAGTTCTATTTTCAGTCTGACTTCAACTGCGTCTGTGTAATTGTCAACGGGCCGTTCCAGCTTCTCGTAACCTTCCAGTAGCGTCTTATACAATGCCGATTCACCAGACTGCTCTGACTTGGTCAAGGCGCATGCCATAAGAAGCAGAAGAGCGGTCAGCATAAGGTTCATAGCGAGGATTCAACCTTCTCGAGCAGATGCCAACTGAGACATTGAAAATTGATGCAGAACCAAAAAACTGGACAAAGCAGAGGGCACATGCTTGAAGGACGGATCCAATAAAGAAAACAATTTCAAAAACTGGAAGCTATTTTTCACGAAGCCAAAACTAGGCGGATAGAGCTGGCGTCACTCTCTCGAACATATACAAAGAGTGGGGACTAAAAACTTTCTTCTTTAGTATTCAAGACAAAACGGGAAATGAGAATCCTCTAGTTCAATTTTCGCCCATCGATTTGGTTATACGCTCTGTGGCGTAAGGCCCCTATCATTCTTAGTTAAATAGGTCCCGGGCTTGGGTTGATTCTTGAAACAAATGCTGCATGGGGAATAAAGACATCAGGTTGCAAAGAGGGTTTTCTTTTACGGTTCATTGATCCGCGTGCCACTCCGCAAAAGCCTTCTCAGAGGAGTCGTCCGCCGAGCTCAGACGAGGCGAGATAAGAGATGGCTATTCAGGGACCGTGATTTCGACCCGCTAGATTGGTGGACATGGATCGAAATTCTAGCCTCATAAACCAATAGAAGATGGGCAAAACACGTTTTAAAATGATTTAAAGCAAGTTCAGGAGAGATTTGTAAGCGTATTTTACAGGTTTTTATGCTTTTGAAAATCTTGGACTTTGATCAGATGGCTTCCAGTTTTTGTTTCGTCAGAGGCATTATTCATGAGCTCAGCTAAAATAGAAACCCTATATGGAAACCAAAGACTGATTGCCTGTTTCAGTTGCAAATAACCTTCTTTTTAGGCCTTTGTGTACTATGCATACGAAAATGCATACATGGCCACCAAAATTTGGCATTGGTCCTCTTATCAGGCAAAAAGCATAGTAACATTCAAAGCAGCTGATGGGTTGGCTGCCTTTTTAAGAGAAGCCTATTCTTGATTCTCAAAAAAAGGAATGAAGCAAATGGATGATCTATTGCAAAAACAAGACATTGCACGCAGATGCAGATGTTTTAAGGAAATTAGGATCTATTGACTCAGTACGAGCACAGAAACTATGTAGCACAAGATGTACAAACTCGAGAAATCGATGGAAGTGTGGTGACAAATTACTGGTCATTCTCACAGCTATCCGTCATTGAGCGCCGTAAGTCATTGCTTGTGTGAAACAGACGAAGTATAGGTCTGTCGGATTTACGTTTGATCTCCTTTCGAATCGACTTTGCACAATAAGTTTATAACCGGGATTGCTGTAAGCATCGTCTAGGTAAGCTGACATTACATCTGAGCAAGATGTGCTAGATAAGACACGCACGCTAATTTGGGTCATGCCTGCTCAATGTTACAGTATGTAGTTATATCCCAATCTTGTGCCAAACAGCCAAACATTTTGTCCCCAAATCAACTGCTCCTGGACCCTTTTGTTGAGAGGTCTCATTGGTCTTATATGTTAGTGGATGCACTCAAGGAGAATCTCATTAAAAGCACCGAGGTCGGTCGCCTAGTGCATTACTGACTCTTAAAAATGGCATTTTGCGCGAATTCTTGTTCACTAATGGCGGTTGATAGCATGTGGCCTTAGAATCCAGACCCCTTCCTCGACTAGGACCTAAGAAGGTAAACATAAATGAGGAAGTAAGGGACAAAAATAGAAGGAGTATTATTGGTACAAAAAATGATGTTGGCGTGAAGAACATTCCGTTCCATCTTTTCGGAAGATGGTCACTCGCTGTTCGGCACGTAACCACTAGTTGATTCTTTTCATCCAGTGCTTTAAAAGTGATTGAATGTTTTAGTACCTGCTTGGGTCATGCATGTCTTTTGCTATTTCTCGGCTCGGTGCACACATAGGGGGGTCGAGACTTGTTTGCCACTCTTACCATTCATAGGCTGCCTTTGATGGGGCGCTATAGTGTGCATTGCCGGGGTCCTGTTAAGGCCAAACTTTAACAGAATCAAAGAAACGGGGATTACCGCGCAGAAACATCCTGTCCCTTGTTTGGTCGCAACATATTGATGAAAATTGGATTTGGCCCAGTTGCATTGTCCAATCAGCACGTGTTAGCCATATATAAACCGGTGCAGCCGTCTACTTGCTCCTTTAAGTTAGGCAACAAGGTTTCTCATCCTTTTTTCCGTGACGATGGATACTATGACAGATATTTGATTCTCTCGTCCAAGCTAGGCTTCTCTTTTCATATGGTCCATAGTTAGACGCCCTTGCACGATCTTTTCATCACCAAGTATGCTTCACTTTTACGGGCACTCTTGCTAAGAAGGGGCGGCATAGGGCTGCTGAGCCATCATTCAAACTAGGATAGCCTTATTATTCTGATAAGCAATTTCGATTCGCTCTCCTCTTTGGCAGTGCAGACGGTCATGGAACCCGGAACAGGCCTAATCGAAAGTCTAATTCAGAGTCACTTGTTCGGTACCAATGCCCCGCGGTGTTCCCATAATACCGGCATCCACAGGCTGTTTTCGTAATTCTATTCTGTTTTGGCTCCGTATCGTCCCTTTTGACTCGTACCATCCTTGCAGATCCATCAGCTAGTGACGAGCCTAATGAGAAGTGGAAACTAGTTATTGCTTTAAAACCTATATGCTACGTGTCAGTGCAATGGGCTTGTCCGACGGAGTAGGCTTGTTGACTCGCGAGCGAGATCAGTAAGCCAAGCGTGTGTCTTGCTGTTGCTTGTAGGAGTGGTTTGACACTCCGTGCGGCATCTTATCATTCCGCGCAGTCTGCCTCTAAATATACATACTGTACGTCAGCGGATACGTATAATTGACCAGGGCCTAAAACGAAATCCACGAGCCCTAATTCACTTGTTCTTAACTTTATTTTAGGAGATTCATTTGAGCGATTGAACTTGGCCAGAAAAAGCTGGATCAACGAATGCGCGTCTTATCATTCTGATTAATTCATACGACGAGCTTGGTCTTCATGAAAAGATCCGATCTAATGAAGGGCGGACGGAAAAGTGAGAAGAATGGTTGCGTGCCAGCGCTCCATTTTGTGAAGCCAAACGTGGAGTGAAGTTTTTCTCAGTCTGAAATCCTAGAAGCACGGTTGCACGACACAAGACCTCGTTTTTACTTTCTGGTGTGAAAGAGTAGTGAGACATCGGAACTATGTTGCTCATTGCAAGTTCGATCGTCCTCAGTGGACTTCTTGGCATGGCTTCGAGTATGTACTTCGCTGAAGTCGACATGGAAGCACCGCAAAATGAAACTGACGTTTTCATCGATGAACTCTTATCGTTTAATGTGTTCTGGATGCGTTTACTAGCAGTTTATCAACCATTGGAGAAAGCAGTATTAGCCGTGGGACTAATTGGAAATTTGCTCGCTTTGATCACATTTTGGCGAAGCACTAAAATGTGCACTCCTTCCTTCGTTTATCATCGCGCCTTGGTCGCGGCTGATTTATTATTTTGCTGTAATTTTTTCATGAACTTGGCCGTCGACCATTGGCTGTCGGTTGGATGCCGTCAATATGTATTTCGATATTGGTTCGGTGCATTCTTTTCTGGTACTTTGAACCCGGGTGTGACGAGTGTATGCGGGTATATGATCGACTATACTACGCTAGTGATCGCGTTGGATCGATTCATGGCCTTGATATCGGCTACGGGTTTCCAACGTTGGAACAAACCAAAGATGGCCTGGAGTGTTACAGCATTTGTTGCATTCTTGTCGTGCGTGGTGCACTCGTGGTCTCCATTCGTGCAAGGCACTGTATCAGCGTACATTCTGGGTCGATCGGATGACCAATTGATGGATATGCCGTGTTGGAATGATAGCATCGTGTATCATTGGACGAAACGGGAAAATATTAGTTACGCATTCCAGGTGGCTAAGAACGTGAAAGAGATTTATAATAGAGTAGCGCGCATGGCATACCCAATCGCTCTCTCCCTTCTCACCTTGGGAGTCATAGTGGGCATCATCCGACGTCAACGACGCCGCGAAGGCATTCAACGAATTAAACGCCACAGCAGCAATCTATCTTTGGAAGGTGCCGAGTTGCTGGCCCCCAATTTAGATCGATTTCGTGATGCCAGCATGTCTCCTGATCGATCAAATGGCATACGGAAAAGAAAGCGCTGCGAACGAGCACTGTTCCTGTTGATGACCGCCGTGCTTGTCCTGGCTTTTGTTCAGGTCGGGGCTAGTGAGGCTCGTCGACTCCTCCAACTTCTGCACCCACCGACCACCATCCTACGCACGAAGGTGGCTGACACACGACTACCCTTATCAGAAAGATTATGGTACTTCAAATTCATCCTATATGGACACCAAGCATCGAAGGTATTCTCAAACGTATGCACGGTGATTGAACGCAGTTTCGTTTGCCTTTTGTACATGATTATGAACAAATTATTCAGACGAGAACTGTTCTCACTGGTAAGCGGGTGTGTTTGTTATGGTCGTTGTGGACGTCAATTTCGCAATCGATTCGACTCCAATCCTCGACCAGGAGTCAATGAAAATGCACGACCTCAAGGCATCGAGCTTGTAACAACACCAGCGGATGCAATCACGTGTTTTGGACGCGACGAGGTAATTAGATTGTGATAAAATGATAGCGTTATTGTGCTAGCATGTTACGTTGGCGTGATGTTAGAAACTGGTGGCCCAAAGAAGTCCCGCCCGCTGAGTACAGTCACTGTTCTCAATTAGCATCTGCCAATGAACGTATACAGGCTTGCTCAATTGGGCACCGCCTTCTCACATCAGCGTGCGCCCTATTCACCAGACACGACAAACATCAAATTAGGCACATCAGAAGCAGTAGGCGTACAGGAACGCCTAGGGGAAACGGGAAAGAACTGTGGGTAACAGGACATGCGCTCATTCACGATCGGCATCATCGAAAATGTCATGGCTTCCATTGCTGATGGTGCATGCAAGCGAACTATAAAGCTGATGCTCTGAAGCGTCAGCAAGTTCAGAGAACGGATACGTGGCTCGCGTCAACAACACGTGAAAAGACCAATCCTGGCATAACAAATTTGATCCGATTTCCAGATCTTGACCGTCTTAGAAAAGTCGACAGAGAAAAGGCTTGCGGGGACAGATTACAGGAATGAAGATAGTCGTAAGTGACTATCTTTGCGACTGACATGAACGAAAATCGATGTTCATTCATGTTTTACGTCATCAGCCAGCCGCGGGTATGCGCACTGGACACAAGGGTGAAGGGACACATTATACACGGAATGATCTTGTCCAGCTCCGAATCGAACATTAGCCAGCAACTCAGTGTTTTTGACACCCAATCAGACAACTCTCCTTTCGAGCGAGCTACATCTACGTAATAGTTCCTTGGCACCGATATGTACATCTTCCCAGGGGATATCGGTATACCTATAAGGCCAGTAAGTAGCAGCATTTTCTTAGCGACGGAATGGCACACACAGTGTTCGCTCATCATTCATCCATTCTCCTAATTATAGACTAACCTTTATAAAAGTGTGCAGGTTGCTTACTTAATTGAGGCGTCCTCTCCTGGTCAGCCCCGGCAGACACAAGATTACAATTGCTTGAAAAAAAGATGCCTATCCTAGAGGATAGCTTTTGTTTTATTTCCAAATTCCACCCAGAAAAGGTGAAGTCATTGCAGATTAGTAGCAGTGTGATTTACGTAAAGAGATTCAATGATGACATCATTCTTTTTTCCACCTGTTCCACAGGTCAGTCTGAGCGCATCAAATAGTGCTCGCCATGGCAGCGCGGCGGGGCTAGCACGCGTCTGTATCTGAAAGGTAAGGTGTGACGTTGATTCTAAATCCGTGCTGATCTGCAGGTGACCTTTTGCACAAGTGCGTATGACGATCTGGGGGTGGTAGACCCTTAAAATCCCACGCATTGACAAATTAGTCGTCTCCAGGACCTACGCACTGTAGCGAGCTCGAAAAAGCACACAAACTTGAATCTTGAGTATTGTTACCATTCCAGACACATTGCTTAGGCATGACTCCCTGTCACCAGTCGTAATTAGTTTCACACGAAGCCTGATCCGTTTCTAGGAACGTGTAATGAGCAAGGGTTATGCTCCTCACATCATGTGCGATTCTTTCTTCGCGTTTCCTCACTTATTGGACAATGCCGCTTTTCAATTCACAAGAGACCTCGAGTTGGCCGTTCGATTCGTGTAAACAAGATTCGAACTTTGACTGCCTAGAGCCGAAAGAGCTGACCGAGCTGAAAGGTCGGCAATGGGGTCAGTTACATGTAGCAAGGAGCAGACGTTGCTAGCTTCCGAATAAACCGATTTGTTGAGGTACCAATCAGGCCTGTCCCGAGTGTGATCAACAACCGAAGGGTCATTATTTCTTTAAGTATGGCCATATTCTTCTCGAGTTGCTTATCTCAATCTCTAATGCCCCTTCTGACGATGAGAAGGAGGCTGGCTAACTCGTGCTTTGCTCGAATATGTTTGCTCCTACAGTCACTCCCAAACGACGCAATCACTTCAATTAATGAACCTGTTGCTCGATCAGGTAAAGGACAGGTACCAAGCTCCTTACAGTTAGGCTTTGTGATAAGAGTCAAAAGGGAGTTTTCTATGGTTCATAATTGAAAATGCCGTACAAGCGTAAGGGCTTCGAATGACGATCCTGTCTTTGAAAACGAGTCGATTGTTTTCGATAAAGTTTTTCAAGGCCCATTGAAAAACCGCCTTCGCACGACTGCCTCTCATTTCCTCGCCTGATAAGCTGAAGATGACAGCTGCTAGCTAGTCTGTTGATCTGCCATCTCGAATAATCCAGCCTTCGTTTCTTTATTGTCTGACTCTATAGAAGTCAGCGCCGGCGAGTCAACGGAGTCAAACCAGGCTGGATAAAGAAATGTGCTAGTTAGCTCAAAATGGGTGTCTTCGGCCGCTTTGTGCTATCTATAAAAAAAACTTAGCTGAACGCGATTAGTTTACGTGTGATGCATCCAGTGGCATTAACCTATGTTCTAATGAACTCCAAGGGTGGGCGCGTCAGATCTGTTCTACCTTGATCGAATTACGGTACCCGTGTGTTTCAGCTCGACCGCATTCGACCTATCAATAGCCCGGCTTAAGATTAGCAGTGAACGAACGTAACATTAGTCGAGGGTCAGGTCTATTCATAAGGTGGTTATGGATAACCACTCCCTCGCCTTGAACTCAAATTTCTCTCCCCCAGTCGATATTCTGCTGGAAACGCTACTGCAATTCAAATCATTTTGGGACATTTTGCTATCAATCTACAAACCCCTGGAATCCATCGTCTTATTCGTTGGCTTGCTGGGAAATATTCTTGCCCTGGCTACCTTGGCCAGAAGTACGAAAATGTGCACCCCGTCCTTCGTCTATCATCGAGTTCTTGTCGGAGCTGATTTAGCATTTTGTATAAACTTCTTCTTGAATGAAATAGCCGAGCGATGGCTAACTGTGTATTCGGAAGACTGCAGGAACAAGGAGCAAGTGCAGTTTGTATTTCGTTATTGGTCGGCTGCGTTCTATTCCGGCATCATGTACTTCGCAGTCAACAATGTTTGCGGCTACGTGATCATTTATATGACGCTTATCATCGCCACTGATCGTGTCCTGGCTTTGATTTGGTTTAAAAGTTATCATTTTTGGAATCATCGAAACGTTGCTTGGGCCATGGTACTCGTGTCTGTTGTCCTGTCAATGGGACTGCATTCTTGGACATGTTTTGTTGAAAAAGTGGTAGTGACCCATCGGTTGCATCTAGACGAGTATCCCCTTCATATCAAACCGTGTTGGAACGAGTCGGTGGTGTATCAGTGGATTAATCGAGAGAATGTGAGCCATGTTTATACGAAAGCGTCCAAAGCTAAGAATGCGTACAACGGTGTTATCCGCATAGTGTACCCAATCTTGCTCTCTCTATTAACCATAGCCGTCTTTTATGGTTTGATAAAAACACAACGTCGAAGGCGTCGAACACGCTCTCGCGCAACCGCGGCCTTTTTGAGCGTTGCTGAGAATTCGATTAGCGTGACGGCCAACAGTTTTGCATTTTCAACATCGCATATTTATTCACCAACCAACACCCGGGCACGAAACAGAGCCAAACTCGTGTGTGAGAGAGTGCTTTCCTTTTTAATGATTGCTGTGGTCGTCTTAGCTTTTGTTCAAGTATCAGCAAGTGAAACTAAGCGCCTCTTGCAACACTTATTTCCACCAGACGTATTATTGAGAGAAAGAGTAGCTAATCATGCTTTACCAATGGAAAAGCGATTAGCCGATTTTAAACTCGTACTTTATGGACATCAAATCGTAAAACTGGTTTCGAACTTTTGCACAGTTATTGACCGAAGTTTTATTTGCATTCTATATATGGCCATGAATAAGTTATTCCGTCGCGAAGTGTTAGCTTTGCTCAAGCGCATATATCGTCGTTGTAGCAACGGTGGCTTATCTTTGTGCGAGAGAAGGCCTAGAAGAGATGAACTTAATGAAATCGATAGCCCTAACGGGAACAATGCTCTCGGACTTATTCTCAGATGCGCAACAGATAACGCGTATTTGAGAGTGCCATCATCGCCATTCTATTCGAGTAATCCTAACAGTTTTGTAACGAATGTCCAGTCCTGTTGACAATACCTTCTATATAGCATGTGTGGGCAGCGTACGTGAGCGAGGAGATATGTTTATCAGTGTCCTATGTCTTATGGTTACAAGTCTTGTAATCACTCTGACTTCAACAAAATGGAACAAAAAATGTGATAATACAATTTTATGGCGTACACTCCCTCTTTGACGTCAATACATAGGCGTACCGTACAGTTCGAATGTTTTTCTGTGATCGCACCTTGTGATTTGGGAGACAAAAGGAGGGTTTTCCATAGTTCGGCACGGAAAAGGACACCGCCCACCTAGCGTGACCATTTCTTAATAAGCTGAAGCTTACTGTTCGTCCTCAAGCCCAAGATGACGCAAAGCTGTCGGTTCAATAAACTTATTCTCAATTTGTATGTGTCCCTGGCGGCTCAGGATGCTTATATTTGGAAAGATGTAATATTCTCATTGACAAACTCGCCCATCATGTTTGAATTTCGATTGAAGTGATGGAAAGAATAAAAAGGTGAAACATTTTATGATAAGGCCCTTCTCAGATTCCATTTTTAGACGGTTTTACAAGGGTACAGAAGGCCTTACCAAAGTTGCACGCACGCATATTGCTCACGATGGAAACGCAAAGCAGCAAATGCTGTGTCAAGGGCAATCGAGGCTTCAGGACGAAAAAGCAAAAAGAGCACACGAAAATGTAATTTCACTGCTTAGGCAAATGTAACGCTTCGAAAAACCGAGAGGATACTTGTGCGCCAACTATCGCTAGGAGCATTCTTCAAAAAAGAGGCCCAGTATCTACTGCCATTTTTTTCTATTGGCAGACCTCTAATCGTTAGGCTACTAGGAAGCACAAAAAAGCTGGATTCGTCTTTTTCAGCGAATGCGCAAAGATGCACTTTTAGGCCGTATTTATAAGACCCGGGTTAGGTCTAATTAAAATTGCACAGTATACGCCCCCCTCACTTGCAATATACATAAGCCCTCACAGCAGATGGCACGCGCAGCTGGATTTCCATTGTGTTTATCCAAGCTAGAGGGCAGGACTTCATCAAAAATTAATCTGGCAAAAATTTCTTGAAACCATCTAAAATATGCTCATTGAAAATGTATCAGCCCCTCACTCATTGACCCTGTGCTTGGCCCATTTGAAATCGTACTCACAGCGTCTGACCCAGTATCGAAACATCTCTAGAGACTAATCCACAGCGTATAGTCTTACAACAGCATTGTAGTGCAGTGGCTGAGATTTTGCATTTGACCTTAGATTAGTGCTCCAGTATTTGATAACACGGCCGATATATTTACGATACTGTACATACTTGTTGCACAGAAAAAAGGCATTGTGGCACGGCTCCTCTTTTCTCGTTTACCCGAGGGCGAGCGATTGTGGTTTCTGAGTGAGAATCTATCACGAACCTTCTCGTTTTCGGCGTCGTACAGTACAAAGGGTGCATATCAATCTTCCTTGGCAAGAGCCTTTTCCATCCCGAATACCATCGTCTCTTGACAAGGCTGCGTGAATTGGACTAGTCACGGTTTTGGGGATTTACCACCGAAATCAACACCACCTGCTTGATCGGCCAGTGGAGAAGGAAGGGCCGTTTTAGATGACTTGACGAATGGTCGGGAGCGGGCGGTGCTTGGATATCAGTCATGCAATGAATAGCATATTGCTCGCTTCACCCATCACCTATACATAAGGAGGCTCGTGTTGGACGCTAGACTCACTGGCGGTCGGTTAGCCCTGACGATTTTTCTGGTTCTAAGAGTGTACAGCGGTTTGAAAATGGGCATTTTATTGAAGACCGCGTGGATCCTTTTTATGATCAATATGTTAAGGTGAGCAAATGCTTGCCTCTCTAACACAAACAAATAACGCAGTTTGTGTTGTGCATTTGAGAAACCAAGCAGGCTTGTTTGAACGAGCTGACATCATCTTTCTCATGAACCCATAGTATTCACCTTGCGAAACCATAGTAGTTTCAACTTTGTTTTCAGTTTGTCGCACGGATTCACCACTCCGGTGGCCACTAGCCAGGGGCACAGCCAAATATATTGTGCGGAGGGATGCCATCTATCGTGCCGTGGTTCAAGCGACACTACATCCTCCCCAAAACGCTTTTGCTACTGTCGATGCAAGCCAACTATCGACTATGGCACTTTAGTCTATGCAGCCGTCGTTGACGATATTTGGCAAGTTCGATGCGGTTTTCTCGACCATCCATTCGTTAGCACGGCCTTGGCCATGAATGACAGCGGCCTGTTGGACGAATTCGCAGTTACGCGGTGTGACAGCGATTACACGGATGAGTGCCGAAGTGGTGACGTGAGTGGGGTGTGCCCGCAATGGTGGGCAGCTGCACTGTGCATGGAAACCTGCGCTGACCATATCAGGTCAACTACCACTGGGTCCACTTCTGCTAACCGATCGCCGACCACTACAGCAGCCTATAATGAACTAAACGCATTGTGCCCACGTGAGTGACTGTTATTTAGGGGCTGAGAGTAGTTTTAGACGTAGTCAAAGGGCTGTATTTTATCAGAATATGCCTCTTCGCAAAACAAACAAGCATATTTATTTGGAACTAATACCAACTAAAGACACGTTTTTTAGCTGACAAGTACTTCCGAAGCCAAAGACCCTCGTTTGGGAACCCATACACGGGTTGCACTGATTTCCACCGCGACTGCGATGTTCTGTACGACCGTGGATATTGTCACCTGAAGCCAGGCACAGTCAATTGCCAGCAGACCTGTGGTCGCTGCGTGGGAGGTAAGTGCACTTGCTCTTTTATAAATTGGCAGTGAGTGTGAGCTTTGGGTGTACAGTACACATTGTATCTTCTGTCCACATGAACCCATGACACTCTGCTTCAGACCGTGCATACATGCCGTGGAACCCTATCCGGGCCCAGTTGATCCAATGGGCAATGAACCGTCGGGACGATGGCACGGCGAGGACCATGATCAACTATTTCATGCGTCAGTACGCTGACTACATGTCAGAAGTGCATCGCTCCTGTCGCCAAGAAGCATCATCTTTGGAAAACGAGCACCGCCGACAACATCAAAGCGGTGGCCTACAGACGAACCGCATGCAGAGTACGTAGTCTTATTGTTAGTAGAGTTGTTCCAAAAATTCTAAACTCTTGGTTTTTTTGTATCACCTAGACTTCAATGAGGCGAACTGAGGTCAACCAAAGATGATGGATCAGGAAATGCGGGTTGGTTGATCACTTTGATAAAGGAGTACAAATTTTATCGTGATTAGGAAGTACACCCCCGCACGGTTTTTCATATTTCACTTGGCACCTTGTCTGTGTCTTTATTTAGCCCATATGACACTGTACCGTTCGTCAAATGAACCTATGATTTTGTGTAACCTACAGCGTAAGCTGCAATAAAAAACCGAGGTAAGCATATTAAAGCCAAATCCACCCACGCTCTTTTTCTCAATTTCCATTGCAACCAAGCAACAGAGAGCAGCGTGGGTGGCACAAGAAAGGATAATGATCTTTTCTTTACTCATGGTTTCAAAACATAATTTTCTTTAAGCCGTCAAATAATAAAGGACTTGAAAGATTTATGGGGCGGTCATACTGAATTTCAGCAAGTGGTGCAGCACCCAAACAGACCACACACATTGAGGGAAATAAACATGCCTCACTATTTTTTCAGTTTTAAATTTTGGGCTTACGTCTGTTTTGCCTGTATGCGGACAGCATTCAAACCTTCTCAGCAAGACTTGCGTGGAACAGCACAGAACATCCGCAAAGACGGTGCGGTGCTGTTTTATCTAGCTGGATTGGCCATTTTGTGGCAGGCTATGTGAAAATTAGGAGCAAAGCAGGTTAATGACATGTGATTCAAATAGGGATCTGCGTATTGTAGTGATAATGGGGTTTATGGCCTAACCGGTTGCTCATTAGCATAAGTCTCATTTATGCGTCTAACCAGTTTTGCCCCTGTCTCGTCTTTAGTTCATGTTGGTGCCT
This sequence comes from Mesodorylaimus sp. YZB2_4, assembly GCA_030248295.1. Lineage (NCBI taxonomy): Eukaryota > Metazoa > Nematoda > Enoplea > Dorylaimida > Dorylaimidae > Mesodorylaimus > Mesodorylaimus sp. YZB2_4. Next base: position 201,503 of record JASANH010000661.1, on the reverse strand, counting down.
TTTTCCTACTGACTTTCTGTTGCTGCCTGCGCCGAGAACAGCCGCCTTCTCTTTGTCTCTTGTCTTCGCGTTGACCAAGCCCCGGGTCAGACCCGTGGCAAGGTAGGATACCTACACGACTACAGTATGACCACCAGTCTTTCCTACTTGAAATGTGCAGCCAATATGAAGAGGGCCTCGACATAAGCTTTCCGGCAAGAGGAGGAATTGACTCTTTTGATGTCCTTCGGGCAAGGGTAAATGCGGTGTCCTCGCTTTTCAGGGTCGAAAAAACAGTTCCTGGAACCGGGTACAGGAAAGATAATGTTGGATTCCGAGGATGACCACTCACAGTCAGATGTCGATGGGGAGATGCTGAGTCCGCAGAGGATACCGCAATGGTCGCTAGATGGACAGAACAGCAATGATGTTCCATTCGAATACAGAGGACGAGGAAGAAAGCGGCCTGCACTGGTTGATGAAGATTATGATTCTCACTTACTCTCACCCGGAATACCAGGCAATAGGCCGAGTTCGGTAACGGAGTTTACCGATGTGGCTGCCTATAAATCTTCCACTTGCGTTACGTCTGAGGACGATGATGGTCATAGTGACCCGTGTGAAGACGTATGAAAAGAGACATAAGGGTACACTGTGCTGTGCTGTATGCAGCAATGTCCTATGTAGTATTGATCGTGAGGCAGATGTATGGTGTGAACCGAATTAATATCAGTTATCTGGCTCATAATCGCTGCAGTGGGGTGAACATGGGGCCCATATTATGTGCCTTGGATAAAAAATTCAGTTTGTTTGCTAAAATAGCACAACGAGTTCACTTCGGCACATGCTGCAGTTCCAGTGGTTTGTGATTAAGAGCGTGACAGTGCAAGGTAGCCTGACCCAGTAGATGATCAGAAACTTACAAATTTGTCAACAGATTAGGCTACAGACAGATTAGCCTCATCAAGATTAGTCATAGTTGCGCGAGATCAAAGTCAATGGGAATTGAAATCCTAGCTTTGCGTAATACAGCAAATAATATCAATTTATCACAGCCGCTTTGGGCTCAGGTCCGTCAGAACCCCTTTGATTGCTGACACGTGCGGTTGCTTTCCAAATCGATTGCCTACACGGCCTTGGTGGTGTGTGACAGTAAAGCTCATCACGAAGTGTCCTTTTACTACGTGGGTAGTTCCTTTGGCTTGAGCCGTCCTCTAATTAGCCCTGGTCTGTCCTAGGGTTTCAACCTGATTTCTTCTGGTGAGTTGAAAACCTGTCAGTCGCCGTGTCAATCTAACAGTTCAATAGCTTGGAAAAGCTGTGGTGGCTTTGACGATGATTGAATGCGCTTGTGGCGGGCTGAAACAGGAATTTGACATAGGTACCCAAGAAGATCGCCACCGTACCACCTGCCGAACCTGTACAAAAGTCGAATCTGCGAACTTCGATCTCGGATTCGGCGGTCACGTTCGAAGTGGTCGATCACATAGGCAAAAACAGTCACATTCGAAATTGCTTCGAACGGCTGTCATTTCTCTTTACGTCGCGTAAGTATGGACAAGCATACAAAAGCATCAGGGCTAGATCACAGGGCAGACGACAAGTCATGGCGAGAGCGTAGGATATGGATCACAGATCACTTTCTTGGATAGATGGGACGAGACGAACTGCCATCAGCCAGAAGGCGTCAGTGGCGTCGAGGCGGAAGATGAAAATAAACGGCTGGTATCATCGGACCTTGATCGAAGTCGACTCTGGATTCTCCTTCTCGGCCGCCTAGCTTGTTCCGAGATGTCTCCGTCCTCGTTGAAGCGCACGACCACTTGGCGGGGCATCTCGTTGACGAACAGCCGGTTCCTTTTGTCGTCCATGACTCGACTCAGGCTCGGCGAGAACCACGTTCGCATTCCCAACTGCTCCAATTCTGGCCGCAGCTCGGTCGTTTCCGACAGCCTTATCTTGGGCAGCCACAGTCGGACGCTTCGGGGCGTGCAGGCGCTGATCAGGACGGTCAAGCTTCGAGCGTTGGCGACACGGATGACCTCGCGGAGACCGAATCGTCTGACCAGCAAGACGAAGTAGACCATTCCACTGTTACGACGACCAACAGGCCGACCACTTGAACTGACACGTCGGGGACCACTTCGCCTTCGGCGTGCGGGAGAACTTTTCCGCGGTACATCATCGAGACGCGACGCTCCTGAAAAGACAAGAAAGTCTGAGCAGTCTCGAAGGAGGGAGCTTCTTGCGTTTTCTTCAGATCGAAGGGCTCGTTCCACCACGGTGAAGTAGACAGTGTTCGCCACTACCAGACGGGTCTGGGCGGACTTGGTGATCGGGGGTGATCACTTCTTCCGTGTGCCCATCAGTTCTTACTTCCATCAGATTGTTGATCATGGCGATTACCTGTTTTCTGCCTTGGGCATAGATATCTGCCGTGCGCACTTCCACTCCGTACCTGAACAAAGAGCCGCCCTGAATCACGCCCTCATCGTGTAATGAACAGGACTCACCTGGCATTGACCTGCTCGATGAAGTCGGATCGAACTGGTCGTCCGCTCGGAGTCACATATACGGTCGAGGGAAACCTTTTGAAACTTTTTCGAGCTTCGCCCGCTTTCATCAGCTCTTGATCCATCAATTGCAGCTCGTCGACTGCCAGATTTCCCATGCCTTGCACAATCGACGATCAATACTCGCTTTCATCCGTCTCTAGGCCACCCATCATCACCAAAATGGCAGCCGCGCCGATGGCAGTGCTAGGGGATCATTCGGGACCCAGTTCGTATGCTCGAGCGAACACATTTCAGCGAAAGCATTGATGAGAGCACGATATTCCCATTCAGTCTCGACCGATTTGGATCCAATGGAACGATTGATTTTAGACAGTCGACTTTGGAGGAAAATGGACGTAGGGTGAGTTTGTCTGGAAATACTGAAATGTTGAACGAGTTGAGTAGTAGTTGCGTGGTACTGGCACTGAAAGCACACTAAGTACTTGTAAAGACTGAACAGATGTTGTCAAGAGGCACTGCACTAACCACCAGACACGATTGTTCGTGGCATTACCCCTCGCGTAGAATCATTGGCAGCAGAATCGATCAGGTCTACACGATGGAGTAGGAGCGGGTACCCCAGTGGAGCTATGCGTGTATGGTGTGATCTTGCACTTTTCGTAGACGTTCGTTATTATAGGGGCAATAGCGTTCTGAAAATGAAGCATGCTTTGGCGGCTGATAACAAGGATAACCCGCCGACCTGGACCTGGCCTACTCCGAATGATGGCAAGAAGGGCGAACTGAACTTGCTCTGCAGGGCATGCGTCCACAAAACCATCGAGCTAGGGAGAGTAGTACCGATCGTCCAGAAGCAATTAGGAGCGATTCTGAGCCAGAAGCAAGTATAACAGAACATACCTTTTTTCCTTTAAATTTTTGCGGGCCGGAGCCTATTTTGCCTCTAACCGGGTGAATCACCCACGGCCTGGAATGCAAGGTTAGCGAGGGTTTATAGTTCGCAAACCGACCTCCATCGGGGATCGAACCCGAGACGAGTCCAGCCACTCGCTCCCAAGCAATACGGAGAGACGAATGCCGAACCGCTGCACCACCGCGGCCGCTGCAGAAGATACCTAACTGAGGATACGCGAGAAAAAACTTTGCCGCCTAATTGCTGGAGCAAGGCCTCTGCCTGTTGCAAAAGGGTGCTAGTAATAACGACACCAATTAAAACTAGCAACCAAAGCAATGAAAGGAGCCACGGCAGAAACCTGCATCTGAATCTACCTGAAACAACGGCACATCTCACTGTGCATGTTTCGAGGGCACCGCAAAAACCGTTAATGAGTCATATGGACATGCACCAACACGCATGGCCATACTTGGGCGAAATACGCACCTTATTGTTTTTTAGGGCCCAGCGTGCGCGCACCGTTTCTTTCTCTTTTCTTGTCATTACGATCGAAAGTCCAAGGTTTACACTGCGTGCGATCCTGTTCCTCCTTCAAATTGCACCTGTCAGTATAACAAGCTGCCTATAGCGAAATTCTAGCTTATAATCTCACCGCTTATGAAAGCGAAAGAAATTGTTAGATTTGCATTCCAGTAGTCTCGTTATCTGCATAGTGTTATTGATCTATATAGTACGTACATACTGTACAGCAGATTTTCCCCCTACTCAGCTGGTGCTAGCATACCGCAGGGTCCGAAAAATCTGTAATCTCGATGGCTCTGGTCCAAAGTTATCAATCTATTGGCGGGTTCGATTTGAGTGGTTTAATGTACAATGGGAGTGGCCGTGCTGGCCCCGACGTGGTGACTGTCGGGGTCGACATGATGACCATCGAGTCGACGTGTTCAGGCGACATTTTCGACCTCGGAAATTGTGATTCGCTGGCTTTGCAGGTCGCTATGTACTTTGCCAAATTGATTGCACCTCCGACTTACCAAGTGAGGATCAAACTGTACCAGGACGAAGATTACGATCAGATATTTCAAGATATGATAAATGGCACCTTGGACACGTATCCCTTCGAGCTGGCCATGTGGGAAGATGACTCATCATATTACACGTACTACTGGTCCACTCCCGTCGTGTCCACTGCCTATGTCCTGTACAGCAGTATGAATGGCATTCGAGACAGCATGAATGAATCGCCCATTCGATTCCTCACTGCGCCATTCACAAAAGGTGTGTGGCTGAGTCTTGCCGGCTCAAGCATCGCCGCATTCTTCCTCGCCCCGTTCATAATGCGTCAACGACGATTTAGCACTTCTCTGTCAAAGAACTTTTTCCTCATTGTTGCGTTTTCATACGCCTTCTTAGCTGCCTTATACAGCTCACACTTGAAGGCTCTGTTGGCGCACCAGACTTCTAGCATTCCATTCCACGATCTGTACGATTTAGCTAATAAGATTGAGCAGGGAAGTAAACGTCTGATTTTCGAAGATACGCACTCACTGCGTTGGAATTTGATGACTATGGAGAGTGTGTGGAGGCCTCCGCCAATGCAAGCCTTGTACGATGCAGTTCAGAGAAGAGGCAGGGAACAAGCCCTCGTGTTCGAAGATAACATTACCAAAATCTGTGACTACCTCAATTCGAGCACAGAGTTTGTCTATTTGGCCTACGAAGATATCATCGTAAGTGCGTGCGGCAGTCGACTTTGTTTGTGGAAGTACCCAGTTGTTGAATATCCTGAGACACCCATCACAATGCCAGTTTCCAAGTTGAGTCCACTGGTCCACAACGCGGATTTGGCAGTGCATGCGTTGGCCAATTTCCGCACTGTACTCACACGGAGGCGTTATGGAGGGACGTGCGTGCCCGAGAAGATGGAGAAGGAACTGATCGGAATGCGATCATTGATCGGGGCGGCTATACTACTCGCTGCAGGCCTAACTCTCAGTACTTTGGTGTTCGTGGTGGAACTTGTCGTAGATAGAAGGCAGGTCAGGTTTTTTTACATGATAGGCTAATCGTAAGATTGCATGAGTGAGTCGCATGTGCAGTCTACGATCCATTGAACATATGCGAGCCGTTAAGACATCTACTTATTGACGTTGCAAGATGGTCCCTACTTCGATGTACCGACAGACGGTTTCTGAGTTACTGTACGGATGGTGTTCAATGCAAACTCTTACGATAAGTGTAAAACAAGATTCAAGGTACTGTGATCAAATAGCCGCACTGTACGCCCACTAACACGGCCTGCATGGCCCTGAATTCGTTATCAACATGTCCTTCCAGCTTGAAAGCTGAGCCGAGACGGCCCATAGTTTTTGCCGCTGGAAACCTCTTTTGATAACAAAAAAAGTTTTTGCACTCCAATTGTTATGTATACACGCTGTAAAGGAAAGAGACTTTGTTGGAAAATTTTACAAGAAGCGCGATACGAACATAAACTATGGCCTTAAAATGATAGTGTGCAAGCGGACCAAACACTTGTGAGGCAATGTCTCAGTTTCTACAGCCGATCTATAGCCGCTGCTCAAAGCTTATTGTCCTCAATGGCCACATACAACTTCTAACGAGCTGCGAAAGCCAAGACGTAAAGGTTTTGTTGCTGCTCACTTTACTTGGCTCCTCCCGACATCCTTATCGACCAGAGACCCTCGCGCCCCTCCTTTCTTCCTCGTTCTACCGTATCGATCGTTTCGACCGGGTTTCCGCTTTATCATTTCTACTAGGCTTATCTAAGGCTCTGTCAAGAGTATACAGTTGGGCTGGCCCGCAGGCGAAGACTTGAAGTTTAGGGCCAAAAGCTTTTTCCGCACCGCACTCCGCCTCATTACGTGTTTGAGCATCATAGGCGTCGGTTGGCTATTGACGTAACCTTGTCAGTTTGCAGATATGGGTCAGAGTGAAAGTCAATTGACCCCTGATGATCTATCCGAGTTGAAAGTTCTGAGTCACTATTCCGAAGAGGAGATTAACAAATTTTACGAACAGTTTCGTAAAGATTTTCCCAGTGGCCGTGTGAAAAAGAAGGATCTGCACAAGTAACAGTTTTTGTCTCTTTTTTTTCAAGCCCGCTATTTATGCTTGGTTGTTTTTAGGCTGTACAAGGGCATATTCCCGAATGGGGACCCATCTACTATCGCTGATCAGTTTTTTCGTGTCTACGACGTTGATCAGAATGAAAAGGTGGACTTTCGAGAATTCCTTTGCGCCATTGGTGTCATGACGCGTGGTTCGGAGAATGAACGTTTGCAACTACTCTTCAAGATTTATGACCAAGATGGTTCTGGGTACATTTCTCATGAAGAATATCATAATGTTGTGGCGGTAAGGCTGATACCAGGGGTCTAACCAGCTTAGGCCTTTTTTGCATTATCCAAACGGTCCTTGTCAGAGTGCCCAGTCCCAATTATATACCATTTACATGCTCGTTGGGAAAGCTCTTAAAATTGCATCAAATAGCTCTCAAGTCAAACGAGCTGGCAGACCCGCTTTTAAGTTCATGCTTTCATGCACATCACTGTTCTAGACTGGACTGCTTAAATTACAGGCATTATACAAAGCGGCTGGTCGTTTGTACGGCAGCGAAGACAGAGCCGAAGAAGCAGAAGCTTTTAGTCGCCTGGACAAGAACAATGATGATTTGGTATCGTTCGAGGAATTTGAAGCTTTCGCCAAAACTGATCCTACTGTAAAACGCTTGATGCAATTGAATGTTCAGCCTCGATCTTAAATAATCGTCTCCTTTCCATTGGTCTTGCCTTTTCGATCTTTTCTCGTCAGACAAATACACAAAGTGTAATCCAGTCAAGTGCACCCTCAGTGATAAACATGTTTTCGTAGCCAACTTCCAGTCGGTTGATGGCAAGCAAAATAAATGATGTGTCATCTCTTGCTTAGTCATTGGGTAGAAGCACCCTCCAGACGGAAGAACAAGGAATCTCGTGCTGGCGATACAAGCCTATTTATTCTTCTTCTCATTATTCACACGCGACATGTTTGCAAAATTTTTCTCAGCGCAATGCAAACAGTATGGTTTTCTATCGCACACGTAATTAGATTCGAATTCAATTTTCTCCACGATATCTTTTTTGCGGTGCTGTGTTCAGAGTGCAACGCATGCGAAAAGGTGATTTAGCCGGATCAATAAGGGAGTTGATAATGCCAAGTGCGAATGAGTAATTATGTCCGGTGGTCTACTTGTTGACACTCTCCGCTTGGCACCCCGGGGAAGCACTTACCGCCTTAAGCTAGTCTGAGAATCATATTTGAATCAAATCAAGCTTTTTCAAAGATTAGCATACTCGATATTTATGGGTAACATGCTAATGAAGATTGCTATTTCGTTGGATGCCGTAGGTAACACCAATTCGAAAATCCTACGTCCTTCTGGCACATCATTAGCGAAAAGCTTCCCGATGTGCGTAGCCGCCCCAAGCCCGGGTGAGAACCAACTAAATTCAGCGCTTCATTGTTAAGGCGCAAAATATCTAGGCCTTTCCATTTCCTTTTTCTTCTTGTAGGCGCAGTGAATAAAAGAGAATAGGACCATTTTTGAAACTGAGATAAATGCTTGTTTTGAATTTATTTGAATTAGAAACAAACCAAAAACCCATTACATGCCTGATCCCACTTCACTCTACCCGTACCTACAGTACATGCAAACGGCACCATATCGATTCTATGCTTAGCCCAGGCGAGGGAGCTTCTTTCTTCTGGTGGCTGCTATTTTCCATATACGGAAAAACAGAGCAGGCTAGTAACTGGCAGCTGGGACCCTCTTTCGCACAATGCTTCTATCCAGGCAAGAACATCGCATATATTCACATGGTGTATGGGCGGCAATTTTCCCTGGCGGGTCGCCCTAGCTAGCTAACGAGCGCGCCTTCCCGTTGTCAAAGGTAGTAGCTGCGGAGAGAAGGGGGTTCATAGGGTTCTCTTTATCAACCAAGAATCGACCCACGCTGTTAGCTTATACAGTTTATTGAGGATGGGACAAAGCTATAGCCTGACTCCCGATGACATTCGGCAACTAAATGTGCAAACTAACTTTAGCGAAGAGGATATTCGAAAATTTTATGATGATTTTATTCGTGATTTTCCTTCAGGAAAAGTGACGAAAGAGGATGTGAGCAAGTAGGTGGTTTTAATGTCATCTATCCGTAATCCCATTAGCGCCTGTACTTTGCTGGATGCTGAGCGCTCATAAAATTCCATATGTTTTGTGTTGGATGGATTGATGATTCTTTCAATATTCAGATATTGGAACCGGGTGAATTAGCTCATTGTGCCCTTGCTCGTGTCATGAGAGTGCGAAGCTTTCTTGAACAGTAGTAAGCTCTGGCCTAATGCCCGTCTATCCCAGTCCTGCAGGCCCGTCCAGCATTTCCCTCACCAATCAATCAAACCACCTCGCCGTTCGCCTAGGCAACGCAATTCAGCCAGCCTTCTTTGCAGATTGTATAGAAAAATCTTTCCTTCGGGTGACCCGGCCCATTTGGTTGATCAAATATTTCGCACTTATGACGTTGATCGCAATGGCATGGTCGATTTTCGCGAGTTCCTGTGCGGAGTTGGTGTCGTGGCCAACGGCACAGACTCGCAACGCTTAAGATTGGCTTTCAGGATCTTCGATCAAGACCATAGCGGCGCCATAACGCAAGATGAATACCACTCTATATTTACAGTAAGCTTGAACTGTGATAATCACAATGAAATGAGTGAAATAACGGTGGTTTTCAGGGATTATACAAAGCATTGGGTGTGTTCTATGGTCGTGAAGACAAAGCTTTCGAAGCTGAATCGTTCGAACAATTGGACGAAAATCAAGACAAGAGAGTGACTTATGAAGAGTTTGAAAGCAACGCAAAACGCGATCCGGTGGTCATGCGTTTGATGAATTTTGATAACCCGCCTAAGAAATAATTGTGACAATAACACACTTGAGGCTTAGCGGATAGAAACAGGCCTTTAATGTTCTGTTGTAAAATGTGGTTACTATCCCGCGGAATGCCTGGATTTCTCACGTTTTGACTGTGTTGCAGTTCCACGTCTCTGCCTATTTTCCCCTCTCTCAACGAAAGAAACCTTTCAGGGTGGACAAACAATTTGACTGTACTGTCGCCTTTGGTCATACGGTATTACTTATTAAAATATTGAGTGTAACGTGGCAAGTGCCGTTTGACACACAGCTGCTCAATTGAGCCCTAAGCTAACCCTAAGCTAAATTGAAAACTTATGACTCAAGTTGATAGCGGGTATTACGAAGTAGGCAGAGCAGAGTGCTTAAGTGACAAAAGGAGTGAAAATAAATGTTCAGATTCAGAATCGTCAGTGCTTGTTACCTGTGTACATAGGGTCATGAACAGGTATCATTAATACTGATCGTGAGTTTGATCACCTGGTCCCAGCGGAGGGTTTGTGAGTCCTATTACGTGCCTTTAAAATTTGAATACGTCTGATGCCTGCATCAAAATATCCTTGGAAAATGGCCTGTGAATTACAGATTGCAGCCAGCCGGTTCAACCATGGATGAGCGACAATGCACTCAGAAAAACTAACAGTGGGATACAGAAATTCGAATTATGTGCAGGCACGTAAGATTTTACCCAGGGAATTTTTTTGGCATTTTTGGCATCCTGAAATCCGAAGTAAAGTACAGGCGCATGTTCACGCTGATCTTGGACGAGCTGATCGCCTGTGGACTATACCCTAATAAATGTGGGCTTTCAACGCATAATTAGCAACTTCGACATCGGAGGCTACGCAAATGCTCAGACGAGTTCGACAATGGCGAACAAGTACTGGTTCTGAGAAGCTAAGTAGGTACATATTTGTGTCCCACGGGAAAGCTAGAAGTAAATAGCAAGACAGCACTTGCTAGTACTATCGTAGTACCCCATAGGACCAGCTCCAGGATTATTACTTTCACTTCCTCGCAAGCGATCTATCGTAAAATTGCCGAAATAGATTTCAGCAATGTGCGCCATAAGACGGACGAAGAGTTTAAGTTGCGGTGCAGTCAGCTAATCGTGTTTCACAACAGGACAGGTGCTGCAACAGGACTACTGTATGCACGGGTCTTATGATCGGTATCAGTATATACAGTAGGCCTTATACTCGCTGTCGCTCACCCATGGTGTCGCTCACCCACGGTAGCCAGCCAGCCAGATGCGAACACCGACAGTGGGACACAGTCACCCCACACGGAGCTGTGCGGTGCATCCACTCGTGACTCGCCGTGGTAGGTAGCGTAATGGGCATGTACATATCCGGCCTATTGGTGCATCAGTTCAGGGAGCCGGTCCCTCTCTCCTAAGTCAGGGCCAGCACGGTCGAGGTCGAGGTCGAGTGTCTGGTTTGGTTTGCAGGCACTGGTAGAGAACTGGTTTGAATTGCACTATGGGCAATTTGGGCTCAGTTCCGTCAGAACCCTTTTGATGGCCGGCACGTGCGGCTTCTCCCCGAATTGTGAGTCTACCTAGTGTAACCCTCGTGCCTGATAGGCCATGGCGAGTGGGAGAGTAATCGATACTCTACCCTGGCTGGGAGGCGTCAGTCTCTGGTTGATGTTTCAGCCGTAAGTATGGTCGCAAGACTTGCCTGCTCCAGTCGGAGTTTTTGTCCTGCTGACTTCGGTCGGCCACCTCCCTCTTACGGGTGCCAGGCTTGGTTACACTCGTGGCTAATAAATTATAGCACGAGGTGTCCGTGGACTTCGTGGGGTAGTGCCTGCGGCTTGAGCCATTCTCTGGTCAGCCCTACGTAGCCCCAGGGCGGGCCAAGGATTTTAGTAGATACTCTCCTACTATACCTGCCTTTCCCTTGTCTGTTGACTGGCTCTTCTTCATCGCCACGATACCTCCGTCACCCTCTAGAGCATACGCACAGAGAATAAACACAAATATGAATCATATCAAATTCATCGACGTCATTTCTTCCGGTTTTCCCCAGTGTGGCCACGATTTTTTGGAGAAGGGATGGAACTTTTTGGCTCACGACAATTTTCAGGGGATGAACTTGTTGGCGACGGTACTATTTCCGGCAGTCGAATCGGTACCCTCTTGACCACATGGACGACTGAGTACATTTTTTTCGATTTGCTGATGATCGCCTTGTCTCCTGAATGCGACCTGCATGGAAGACGAGGTGAGCAGCGCCTTAGGTCTATGCTGCCTTGAGCAGATCCTTTCTAAAACGAAAGATTCGCATTGACATCAGGCGGCCTTCTGCGTCGATTCCTTACAGACTGCTGCGATGGACAAGCGATGGCGAACTGGAGCGAACCAGGATTATTAATAGCATTCTTGCGAAAGGTATCGGTTTCGTCCCAGATTTCGTCTTGCAATAGCATCTCGACCACATTTTCCAGAGTGACGATACCAATGATCTAAAATCGAAGATCTCGCGAAGACATATCAAAGGTAGACGTTCAGTAACAACCTCCGGTGTGGTTGTGTTTGGTTTTTTCTGCGTCACGAAAGCCATGTGCGCTAAAAGAGTCAAGTTGACTTGAAAGCCATGATTTCAAAAAATGAACTTACTTCCGCCTTTCTGAAAAACATCCAGCATGCTGTGCACTGATTCAGACTCGTCCACGAAATATGGATCAGTAAACGCGCCATGCAAATTGTTCTCAACCGCTGTTCGTATCGGAATTTTCATGTTCGGATCGATCAATATGAGCTAAACGAGAAGACGCTGGCTGACCGACTGCAGTTAAAGAAAATGCAACCCCACTGTACCTTCTTTGCCAACACGACTTTAACAACTTGATTGCGATCGTTGTTAGCGTAGATCGGGATGCGTGAATGGCCACATGCCAACACCTACAGTACAGTAATCAGACATGAAATGGGAGGGAATATCGGGAGACCAATCTACTTACGTGCTTGAGTGTAGAACGGTCGAAGGATCCCTCGATGGGCAACATGTAAGCATCTTTGATGGGCTGCTGAATCAAAGATCTGGCTTGCTTTGATGTCATGTGAAGAGCGGCCTAAAATCCGAAGACGCTTAGCATTTTTGAATTTCTCACTACTATATTTGAGAGTACTTACACGGATGATCTTGACTTCGTCGTCATTTAGCAGCGGCACTCTCCCTCGAGTCCTCAGTGATGGTCCATGCATGTCTACGATCGCAGCAAGTTCACCGCGACGATAAAACGTTCCGTGGTTTTTGCCAAGGATTTTGTCCAAAAGCAGCGAAACTGGATACGCAACAATGCCGAATAAGAAGATCAGACCCCACACCATCCTGTTAAGAAAACTACGCTAATCGTGCTGTCATAAGAAGGAAACAAGGCTACCATACCAGGCCATGTAGTATCCGATCGCCAAGCCATATCTGCTGCATACTGCTTGCGGCAAGACTCTGCGATCATGTTTGTTTGTATAACTCGAAAAACGCATGAAGAGATTTTTAAACTCACTCGCCGAATAAGAGCACAGCCGTCACGGAAACGCCTACTGAAACGTACGTGTCGGCGATCTTGTCGAGTGTGACCGGCATCCCTTCCACAGCCAACGAATTCGCAATGACCAAAGAAACCAGAACCAGATGATGCCTGAAAAGGGAAGCGTTTTGGCGAGCGCAAAAGTTTCTTCCTGCGTCTTGCTTTTCTTGCAAATGAAAAAATATACCTGCGCGCCAATGGAAGAATTCTCGAAGCGTATTTGCTTTCTTTCGCATCACCGGCCCTTTCCGTCGCAAGCAATTGCGTTTCGTCTAGCGACAGGATGGCTAGTGTCAAGCCTGACATCATGCCTAGGTAGCAGGAAGGATTTATTCAGATAGACCTGAACTAGGCCACGCAATCAACCCACAGTACTTACCAGCAAAGATAACAAGCCCAATGTACAGGCACAAGTACAGCCAAAACTCTCCATCTTTCGGAGTCAAAGGTATTTCTTCTTCGACCAAATTATGCGCAATGTCGTTACATTGAACCTTGAACGGGTGCGCGCTCAACACCCAGCACACCGTCGAATTTCCGACTTCCGCGGGCATATTCGAGTCCTCGCAGCGCAACCTGACTGCTTCCCGTATTCTGGCACTGAACGAAATCTACTCAAACGAGCAGTCTGATTCACTTGTGCGTGTAATAGAGTGTGAACGCTTTACGGTTCTTGAGGCAGCTGGGGCCTTGCTCTGCAACCTAGAAACATGAGTCGTGGGTCGGAATGGCAGGTTCTTGGTGTCGCGATGATGTCTTCTGGGTGAAGTCCTGTCTGACAGGATGATGACAGGTAGTCACAGGCACTTCCAGCTCTTACGATTAGTCAGAGTTCGAAATAAATTACGATGAATATCGGACTGATATACTTCATCAGTTTGCACCATCGGCGCCCTAGCCTTGGTGTCATCCATACCCATCGGTCCAACGGATAATGCGTCCGCAAGGCAAAAGATGCCGTGAAGATGTGACATGGAGAAGGTGCTGGGCATGGAATATTTGATGCGAGGGTTTAAAAAACAGTATACAGTACAGCCAGTGCAGCCACTATATCTCTTCTCACCTTGGCTCTGTCAGCACTCATCAGCACTGACCAGGTCGGAAAACTTCGTGGAGAAAGCTTTACTGTACTGGTCAGTCTTCTCGCATTCTCGCATCTTTGCATCAATTCCATCTATCAGGTCAAAAGTCACCCCAAGCCATGCAATACATGCTGTGTTCTGAATTGGTCTGGTGCCATACCAAAGTCATTAGGCGATTCGACCGCCGACATAAAGCATAAACTCTTTTTACCAAAATGGCCAGCCCGACCAGATGCCCCCAGCACAGATTTTACTGGGTGCTTCAATTTCCCAATGACCTTCTTAGAAAGAGAAACAAGCACAGAGGTAATATCCAACAAACGCCGACACTGCTCAACATTTCTGAGAAATCGTTGGCTGGCGCCCTTTCTGATTCAGCAAGTCTCAAAAAGGTATCGTCCAACATGTCTTGCGAGATCTTTTTTTTAAATTTCTGCCGGCTTTGCCAGCAGCCAGCAGTCAAAAAATGCTGTGCGAGGACCAGCCCACACCGCAGGGTCTCTCTGCGAGTCTCCAACTGCAGCACTTTCCACGCGGAGGCATCCTGAACTGGATATCGACTTCCTCGGACAATGGCGGGGGGGGGGGGGCTGTGAATCTTGTCGGTGTTCGACAGCACAGACTGTCTCTTCGTTTGGCTTCTCTCTCTCCACTCGGAGCATCTCGACGGTACCGGGTGAGTCAACTACGGCCCTGCGTGTGAGGTCAGCGAGGGTTTATGGTTCGCAAGCCGACCTCCATCGCCGAGGATCGAACCCGGGACGAGTCCAGCCACTGGCTCCCAAGTAATACGGAGAGACGAATGCCGAGCCACTGCACCACCGCGGCCGCTTGCGAGATCACGACAGCAGAGTTCCTTCGAGAAGTGGTACGCAGCGGTCACTCTTCAAAAACACAGATAAAACCTACATGATTCGAAAAAGAACAATGTGCTAAATTTCATGCAATCAATTTCATTTTACTTCTTGGCTGATGGCTGATCGAAATTTTCGACAAATCGAAACTTTGCCAGATACCCCTCGAGTAGCCGCCTGGGGGGGGGGCCTAGGCGGGTAGCGGGCGGGTAGCCAACTGAAGGTCAAGGCATGAATAAATCACGCGTTTAACAATTTGGCGCGCCTTGTTATACGATCAGGGAAGCTGAATTGCCGAAAGCTGGATGGAACGTTCAAGTGCTATTTGATTTGTAGATTTTATTTTTTTCGAGTCGGTGGCAACAACCCTCTTCCTCCTTCCCCCCTTACAAGCTCCGCCAGCTGTTCCATCTGATTACGTCCAGTTCCGCAAATGAAGAAGACTTGAGCGAAACATACAGTATGTGCGTACATATACAGAAATAAGGTAATTTTTGGTTCCCAATACCAATACTGTGGCCTAGCCGTTAGGGCGTCTGCCTCTCTCGCTGGGTGCGCACTAACAGGGGAGGGTTCGACTCCCGCCTCGTTACAAAATGATCAAATATGTGTTCCTTAGCCCTCGAGTGCGCTGTAGTGCTTGGGTACGGATAAAGTATGACATGACATGACATGACACGACAAAATAAGCAAAACATTTATGTCACCATCGTTTGAGTTCACGCATCTTGGCGTGACCAAGGGGGCAAGAATTTTAGAAAAATTTGAACCGCTATTTTTATTGTTGTGTACTTTGCACTTGATTTATCATTTATTTTTGATTAAGGAAACGAAGCAAGAGGAAAATGGAGTGAAATCGCCGAATTGATGAGACACACCGAGCCGCTGGTGTGCGACAGGTATTGTGAATTCCGTTTGAGATCTCAAGGTATAGGTTTTCGGCTTCTGATATAAATTTTTTATTTTGAACTGGGTTTCGCCGATTTTTGCTTCTCATGCAATAGTTGTGTGTTTAATGTAGATTTATTTTTTTGAACTACATCCATACTTTATTTCTTTTTTTCAGTTAGACTATTGTTAGTTTCCTGTGCTCGTAGGGGCTTAGGTAGCTGCGAGACGGTACCCAGGCTCGGTACAAACCGTGGATCTAACGCTTTTTTGATCTTGCGGATTTGGTCTTTAGGCAGTGCGTGTTGATTGACGTGCTGTATTGCTTGGTGAAATGCGTTCGTGCGTCAAATGGGGCAGCCACAATGCTGATAAATGACAAGTGAGGTCAGAACATAAACTCATCTGTTCTCAGCTCGGGTTCGGATTTGTGCTATGAGCGAGTATGACTTTGCTGACATTGTGAAATCAATTTTAGATGCAGGAAGAGAGAGGGAATGTTGCCATAATTCAGCCGCTCAATTCACTGGAAAGTAAAGTCTAGGCTAGCAATAGATTTCATCTCGGACTTTATCGATCAAGTAATGTCCCGATACAACGCAACCATAATAAACCATCATATTCTTTCTTGGAATGCGAATGTTTGCTTTGCATGTCATATGTTTCCGCCTGATTGTCATATCAGATAGCATGGACTGACTGCGCTTCTGAGGACGCAATAATTAGCATTGATGGAATCTCGACCTCTGGCTAGCTGCACTGCATGGGGACATTTAGACATTATTATCCAATGTGCGTGCACCTACCTCATGGCTGCCGATTGCAAGTAGTAGGTTGCCATTTCTTATTAGCTATTTTGAAATATACAGTAAATTGCTCCTTGAAAGTCTGAATGGTGCAAAGTGACATTCATAGCAAACTTGGTCGTACGTCTCAACTTCACAGCACCCACATTACTTTATAGAATACATGCGACTGGTATTACGGTTACTGAACCAGACTTGGGTTCTTGCTTTGATGCGTTCTATACACAGCAAGAGAATGGCTAGCACATTGCCTATGCATAAAATAGTGAAGACACCACATATTTCTTCGATTGCCAGTGGGTGTGTATCGGGAACTACCATTTCGTTGGGTTCTGTGATTTCGCAGAATTTATCAGTTTGGGAATACTTCCTGATCCATAGATCCAACAGGCCCGATTCTGCCGCCTCGAGAACCCTGAAAGTTAAATGATCCTTTCTTAGATACATATGAGGCCTCAGAGATTCGCAAGGACCAATAAAAGCAAATTTCTTACAGTTCAGAGAAAAGTTGTACGTAGGGCGAATCCTTTTGTAAGGCGAGGCCATAATAGCTCAAATAGAATTCGTCTTTCAGGATAATAAAATCTTTCTCATCGCATTGATCCATTTGATATCGTTCGAGTACGTTTCGTTCGGATATGAAAGCGATGTTGTCATCTTTTCTCATCATTTCCAGACAAGCTGATGCGTTAGAATGAGCAAAGCCAGGATTGTTCCTGAGCCACAAGAACATTGCTGCGTACTCGGCATAAAAGGAGTCTTCGCTCTGAAACGACAAAAGCACATTTTCCCTGGCTTTTCTGGAATTTCTGGCTCCCTTACCATCGATGCTATCATCATAGCGTTGTAGAAACTGGTAGTATTTTCAGTGCATACTTTAAACTTGTTCTGTCTCAACAAGACGACCAACTCGGTCAGATTCTTGAATGGTAAGCGGAGTGAAGTCGTGGTCAGCATGGAAATCAGGGCGCCGTTGTAAGATGCCGTGATGACCAAACATAGGATCCACCAAGCTGAGAGGAATGTTTGACCAAACCAAGACACTGGCTCGATCTCTGCGCCTGAAGCAGGATTCTTAGCTCTAGTACAGTATTCTTTGTGAGCACACCAACCGCAGATGCAAAAGTCGGCGGGCCTGGGGGAGTGGTTGGTCTAGGCAGGTCACTCATTGAAATATGCCAGACCAGACATATACATAATCACAGGTACAGAAACCACTCACTTCACCCAAACCCACACCCAGGCTCACCACACCCAAAACCGAAAGACCAAGAAGAACGAAGACTCACCTTGACCCACCAGCCCAGCGAACATGTACCACAGGCAATACCCAAATCGTCGGAATCTTGTCACCATCCAAAACCCTTTGAATACATAAAGCGAATAGAGTAATGCGCTGCCAAAGACAAGCGATATGATTAATGTTAGCCAAACGTCCGAAGAGTAGGGTCGAAGCCATTGCCACACGTTGCGTTGCTCGGTCGGTGTGCTAATCATTATGCTGACGGAATCGAAGTGGAAAGGGGAGGGAGTGAAATCCACGACCCGACTACGAATGAAAGAGGCCGTCAACGGAGCCACGATCATGTCAATTTCCTGAAAATAAGTCATCTCTGTCTTTGCGCATTGCACTAGACTATGAGTGGCAATGAGAGAGCATTACCACTCGGGGAGGAGTGCTACATTCTGCTACAGGACGAGGACGTCGTGGCCGAGCGGTTTAAGGCGATAGACTGCTAATCTATTGGGGTTTCCCCGCGTGAGTTCGAGTCTCACCGACGTCGTAGTTTTTGCGAATTCCTCACCTTTCTTTGCAACATGCCAATTATGCCATTAAAACTTCCATTGCCTACATCGATGCCAAACGAGTGGTCAGATGGTTCGACCAGTTCATATCTACCAACAAAAATGGATGTTCGCTCCTTTTAGAAAATTTTCGAATTGGGTTTCAAATGTATTGTAGTCCCCAGAGCTTACCTGAATTGCAGCTTGCCAGCTATGTGTTTTAGTAGTTCGATAGCTGCGCCTTCATACCTCGACCGGTTCTGGATACACGTCTTTTGAACGAACGGACCTGGGTACTGTGGAAAGCGGGCGGTTGAGTGAAATGTTGTATACATGGACCACGCACATATGGATTGGGACGAGAGTTCTGTGCTAATTGAGGGACATAAAGGGGTACCCGATAAAAAATCAGTTCGAAGCCTCCTTCCTGCCCACAATCTTTAACCAGCAGTCACTTACTGGCAGTGTGCCCACAGTCAAAGTTGTATTTTTCAGTGCATCGATCTCTGCGTGGCTGTACATCCAATCGTAGAGAAGAGACAGGCCAGGTGGATCATCCCTGTAGATCCTCATGGCTTTCCAATCATACTGGTCACAGGATTCGATTTGTCCGAATATCCATAGAACATTCGAACATCTACTGAATAGCTGCCTCATCAGTGTATGACTCTCAAGTTGTAACTTGATACAACGAGTGCCATTGGTGCTACGTTTGACATCTTCATAATCTTTGAATAAGTCGAAAGAGTCCGCCTGAAAATGCGCGCGGGCGTGGGCTAACAGAGAAGAAGAATGAACCCAAGAGAAGATTCTTGCAGAAGATTAAACCCGAGGGAGACGGACCAAAAATTTTGGTCAAGATATTTTAGCAGGGACCAAAGGGACCCATGAAGACCTGAAACTGCAGTACAGTGGAGTACTGTACGGAAGAGCCTTACGCAAATGGTGAAAAACCTGAAGGTCAGAATTTCTAATCGTTTTATGTTCCAGAAAGCCATCCTGGCAGGATCAAGCACAGGATAGATAATGACAGGACTTACATGCCTTTGAAAATTTAACGCCAATATTGCGTCCCTGCTGTTCTTACTCTTACATGGAACGCGAGAAAATGGGTCATTCTCCAGCTTATCCTCGTTGGTAAAAATAGAAGTCGGGACTTGACAGGCTGCGAGCTTATCCACTGCTTGTAGCACTTGCCTCCACTCGAATTCGTCCGGCCTATGTAACAGCATTAGCACCGCACCAGACCTTCTGAACTGCGTCAGAAACGGTGCGCATTTTCCAAAATCGGGGCACGATAGGCTTTGTTG
Organism: Mesodorylaimus sp. YZB2_4; assembly: GCA_030248295.1. Taxonomy (NCBI): domain Eukaryota; kingdom Metazoa; phylum Nematoda; class Enoplea; order Dorylaimida; family Dorylaimidae; genus Mesodorylaimus; species Mesodorylaimus sp. YZB2_4. Next base: position 181,883 of record JASANH010000661.1, on the reverse strand, counting down.
AAAAAGTTGCAACAAATTTGTAGTTGTGTCATCGACGGGGCATACTGCGCAAAGACGTATGTTTTTGGAAATATTTTAAGCTGATGATAAAAGAATGGGCGTCATACCTGTTATATTGATTCTGGTATAGGCTGATCGACCTAGCGCAAGGATCAGGCCAATTGTATACCAGGCATCCATCGTTCAGAGCACTGTATTTGAAATAATTGCTCAGCGGAGTGTTTTAGCCTCGCTAATCGAGTTCCAGTTTTTCGTCATCCTACCCAGGCAGCATCGTTGCCTAGAAACAGCATGTTTGCATTTGAAGACTGTTCATGTTGTGGGTCATTGGGTCAAGCAAAGGAAACAGCTCGAATAAAAAAACTGATTTTTTGAAAGGTCCGACCCTGAGTGAGCGACGATGCATAAGATATGACCTGGGTCAAGTTGGTCTGACTGTGGGTGGGCGACAACGTACGCACCATTCTTACTGTAGGACAGAGAAATCAAAATTAAAGATTTATTTTACTACCGAAAAAAGAGCATGAGAACGTATAAGACTTAATAACGGCTCGTGAGAATGGTGGGCCGCACGAAAAATGACGAGATAAGAATTCAAGGTGAGTTGCAGCAGCGATAAGCCAATTTAATTGCTACGCACTTACAATATTTGCGTCTTATTCATTCACAGACCTGTAAGAATCAATGCGTTTTTGCAAGAGTACGCAGTTGGTTGCATATTTTGTTTTGGGTAGAATGATTTGGACATATCACCTGTAATTCAGAAAACTCAAACACTCCGCATTTGGCTGTATACAGCGCACATGTTTGTGAACTCTACATACTTTGGGCTTTTTATCATTGCCGCTCACTCATAGTGTCGTACTTAGACCGGAATACCCTGGGTCATACTTCACGGCCAGATCGGACCCGAAAAATCCCTTATTCGAAAATTCGGATCGGATCATCCGATCTGAACTATCCTATCCGACATTCTGGGCTGATGGCGTTTCCAATAACCGCTGGCAAACAACTAACTGTTGCGCAGCTTTTATGCATCCTCTCCAGTGTAATGAGAGAGATAAGATCAGCGTTCTGCAGTGATGCTTCCTTTCTCCCGCAAAATGGTAGAGGCGTCTGGCCAACTGATCAGCAATTGCGATGGCCTGAAGTCCTGAAAATTTTCGAATTTTTGTATGGTGTCGCGACTCTCGCGACAATGACCTTTCCTTCTTCTCATCAAATCATCACATCACCTTTAAACACTGTAACCTTCTCACGGCTCTTCCTGAAACAATCCAGTTTCCCACATGTACATTCTGGCGCACTCTCTGCTTCTAACCCAAACAGATTTCTTTCCCTATCCACATTCCTCTCTCTTCAGCTATTCTGTGCCTATTAGCTGTAGGATGATATTTTAGTGTGCAGTAAAAGACTGGCGAGACTCGTCAGCTGTGTTCTCTTCTGTAGGGAAACATCGCTGCATATGGTATGGAGCCCGAACGTTGAGAAAAACATGCAGGGTTCTTTCCAAACCCTTTCGGGCTTTAGGCTTCGAGTTTAAAACACTCGGGTTACGGGCAAAATATCCAGAAGAATTAAAAAAATTCCAGGGTTTTTAGGCGCTAACCACTGCTGACCGATTGGTCAGACGCCCCTGATATATTTCAAGAGTGCTTTTTATTTTGCACCTAGGGACAAATTAAAAGTTTTGGTTTTGTTGAATTGTTGAGCAAAGTTGGCAAGGTTGCCTTGCCATATTTTGCAAAATGTTTGGAGTCGGACGACAGAAATATTAGTGAGGAGTGTAAAGAAGTGAAAATACCCGTTTAAAAAAAGAAAATGTGAAATTATGATCACAGTCATTTATGAGCAGTAATTTACTTTATTAGCTTGCAAAGCAGATCCATGAGGAGCTGCGTGGTTGAGTGAGAGGGGCTTCTTGTGCCATGGCACCATGATAATAAATGCCGTGTGTTTATCATGGGGAGCAAGCTTTCGAAAAAAGTTAATGCGTATTAAATTCAAAAAAAATAAAAGTGTTTATTTCACATGATTCGATCCGATCTGACGAGCCATTATCCAATCCGGTCGTGAGTCATAGTCATACTTGGCCGCCCACTACTTGTACGCCTTTTTTTAAATTATGGGGGAAACGTGATCGAATTTGGTCACAGGGTCGCTGCTACTCGTAGGTCGAATATTCAAAGAAGAAATGTCAAAACGCTGTGTAGCCCGCTGGTTCGGCTCGAAAGCCTCGTCCGAGCTGTTCTAGCTTGGCAACATGGCTTGATCAGCTAGTGTACCCCTGCCCGCATGTTTTGAACAACGTGATAATGATAATGTCGTCTTTTGACCCGTGATTGCTGGCTCGTAAGATCAGATAAGATCCTTCACTTACTGAAACAAACAGGAAGACAAGTGCGAAGCAGGCATGCGTCAGTTGCCACCGTGCAGGAGGGATTGAGGCTCAAATACCTAATATTAATTTTAGGCTATATTTTTCGATACTGAAATGTAAACAAGAATGTCCCGTCCGAACACAGCTTTTGCCACTGCTAGCTAACGTAAGACACAGCATGACATGAGTCGATTTGGCCATGGTACCTGAACGAGCTGTGAAGTGGAAAATCACACGCCTCGTTGTCACGAGCTTTTACCCCTGATACCTGCTGATATGTTCTGTGTCCGCTTTTCCTCGCGTGGGTCTTACTGTTCGTTTCTTTTAATTAGTATAGGCTTTCTATTGTCCCACAGCACCTATATATGGCCCTAAGTTCGCTTCGAATACTTATTCTTGCGACTAGCAAGTGCTTCGATCTCGAACGTCGAAATATTGGGTCACAAGCGGACATGAGCCGAATCTTAGCTATCGCCCTTCTTATGGGCCTCGTTTTGGAGTCAGTGACCGCAGCGTCAGCTCTTATGTGGTCGCCAGTGACTCGAAACTCTTTCTATCGCCGTCAAAGCCTGCAGAGCTGGTTCCCAAACAAATTCGGCCCCCAGAAGTGAGTTTTGACCGTATGATGATTTTATCTGTGAGACCTCTCGCTCGCACCAAAAGCAACGAATCGGGATTAGGGAATACATAATGAAATCAGCGGAACCAATATGTGCATAGGGGCCAAATGCCGAAACTGATTGAAGGACAGAAGATGCAAAATTATCGTGAAGCAATGCATGCATTTCGTTTCAGGAGGGCCCAATCCGACATCGATTCGCAAACAGATATCCACGACGCAGGTGACGGCATACCAGACCAGTACGGATTGGACAGTCCGCCAGTGCCGCGGCAAGTGGGGGACATACGAAGTCGACGTTCAATGACCAATCACCCGGGTCGCACTCGATTTCTCAATTGTTACTTTTCGCCCATCCAATGCGCCTTGCGCGGTTATGTCAATTCGCAGTGACACCTGTATCTGATACATCATATATGGGGGTATCATTTGTAGGCGCATTCAGTTGTGTGCTCAATTTGTAGTACTCTCTGAAATTTTTAACCCTCTTTCGAGCTTTCTGACTCGTAAATATTACGCAGACATTGACTACTCCACCTACGCACTGAGGCACGCGCATCAAGGCCTCTATTCAGGTGTGTGATAGCAAAATCAGAATGCTGTTTTTGACAGAGGACGACAGATTACACCATCAAAAATGATAATTCAGGCCTTGCAGCACATGCTTATCACATGCTAGCTTGCTTAGCTTAATGCTGTCTTCGCTCACGCACGTACCTACCAGCGTACATTGTCAGCCCAGCTTGAACAACGCGACTTTTTAGAGGAATAGGGAATAGGGATTAGGGAATGCCTTTGCACAGAGCCGGCGGCTGCGACTGTCAGTTGTTGTGATGTTTTGGCCTCGGATTAGGTCGATTTACTGGGACAAGGACTTGTTGGCTGTCCTACTGTAACTTTTTTAGGGGTACCATAGAAGAGCTGGTCACTCCCTGCAGTAATACGGTCTCAGGCGTACAGAGTTACAACTTCTATGCAGATGATCATGGTTCGTATCTCGATGCTTACAACTACTGTATAATCTGCGACACTCATTCTTGATTTGCCTAAGTAAGTGCGGTAACGAAGCCCGCGATAAGTCGCTCCTACTAATCACGTTCCTATACGACATTCCTAATCACTGGGCTATACGACATTCCGACATTCCGAGTGCTAGTTTAGCGAGGCTTTATATTTCGAAAACCGACCTTCGTGTCATTGATTGAACCCGAGACGAGACCAACTGCTCGCTGCCGAGTGACTCGGGTAGAGGAGCGTCAAATTACTGCACCACCACGGCCACGGCATGTAAAATGCTTTCAGCAGGTTTCAGGGCTCACAAGTCAGATATTTTGAAGTGTCTGGTTCAGCAAATGAGTTGCGAAGAATCAGGCTGTTATGGGCAGCAAACAGTTACAATATCTTTTGGGACTCGTATCGATTTTGTTCTGTAGGAGGCCGCCCTAGAGAAATAAGACGAGCTGTAAAATGTAGCGTATTTGGTTGCCCTAAATGGCCGCCTTACACACGGAGCAGTACATGGCAGCCGCATACAGCGTGGACCCTGTCGGTGCGACGGCCGGCCGGAGCGCCGACAGGGTCCGGCAAAAGGGCCAGGTCAGTCCCTTTTGCATTTTGCTTCGCGTAAGCTTGTAAGCTCGTTCGCGTAGCAAGTGCGTCAAGGGCCAGTGCTAATAACAGAATGGTTAGCTGTATGATCCTATTGGATTTTGTGTTAATTGGCTTCCCAAGAAAATGCTTCGTTTAGGCGGGAGTAATGTATAATCGTTGATCGTGCGTAAGAGCATCGTGTATTCTGAGAAGATACGGCACGCGCTAGCAGCCAGCATCTAGATGTCATTTTATCACCAATGTACAGTATGTCTATAAAACTTGGCAGTGTAAACACATCTACATACTTCCTGATCGGGAGGGATGAGATTTTAGCACACCTACTTGCAGACACTATCCGCGTGTGACCCCATCCCACCGTCTGTGCCTTTGCCCCACTAATCACGGTTCGATCAGCGCTTTTTTCACAAAGTCAAAAATGGTCGATTTTTGCCCGCGATCCATTGTCTCGGTGCTCGTCTTTTCTATCCTTTGGGTGGCAAGGGCTCGACAATTGACCCGAATCGTGGCGTTCCTACTTCTTGCTCCAGTCGGCGAGCTATTCAATGTACACAGCAGTAAGCTGACTTATTATTTGCTCGCTGTACGTGCGACATTGCTTGGCTTTCACCTCCTGCAGGGCATACAAGTTCGAGTCCAGTCTCCTCAGAAGGGAATATTACAACAGGATATTTAGGTAACGATCGGCGCTGTTAACTTTTTCTAGCAATTATCTGCTCACAAATTTATTCCAGATGCGGATTTGAAAATCGGAATCTGGTTATGCAGCATTGCCGTACTTATTGTCGTAGTCATATGCGTCGCACTTTGCATCATGTGGCGCAACCAGAAGAAAGAAGCAAATCAAAGTAAGTTTTATGAAAAGCATGATTTTGCTGATCTTTGCTGATCAGGAACAGATCACGCGTCTCTTGACGCAAATGACAACCAATGCCACTTTCTAGCTTTGCAATTGTCAAAGTTCTACCCGACAGTCAAAGCTGATGTGCCAACTACGCTATACGTATTCGAACGCACCGCTTGGGCTGAATACTTGCAGCATCTTCAGCAAAAGGAGCTCGGCCAGCAGATGCCCTACGGTCCGCTGCAAAATCTCTTGAATGACGAAGAAAATACGCTGAACTTTATCCGCCTCAAACGAGAAGCTGCAAGAATAATCTCCATCGACATATCGACCGCCTGGCGTCGAGGAAGTGGGGCCGTGAAGCGAGAAAAAGCCGAACGCGCCAATTATATATGCCGAATCCAAGACCCCTTGAATGAGAACAAAGACGAAGCTGGAGGTCAGCTGCACGTAATCCGTGGATGTCGATTCGAAAATATTCCAAATCGCAAAGATACGCAAGTCAAATTGATCAATTCCGCTTACGAAGCTGATTGCCTGCACATGACCAGACTGCGTGATTATTACGGATTCAATTTGATCCTTTGCCAAGCACCCGTCCGGATCCAATTCGCAGCACATTGGGAGGCTATATGGCAAGAAGCAGTAAGTTCTGCCATGGACTTAAATATGGAGCAAACAGTCTTCTATCAACTGTTCCCATTTTTGCCCATCCTGCACATTAGCTCATCACTGGATTGATTTCAGGTGGGCACTGTGGTGTGGATCGGTGGCCTGATCGAAGAAGGGGTACGAAAGATAGAAGAGTACATTTCGTTAAAGGAGGGCGGAAAATGTGCTTGTGGACCGTTCCATATTCGAACGGTGCTGGCAGCAAAAGTCAGGGGTGGATATCACGCTTATCGGGTCGCTGTGACAAAGAACTCTGTAATGCGAGAGGTAAAAATGGCAAATCCTTACTATTTCGGGAGATCACATTGTGTTGTCATTTGAGATCATTTTCGTGCACGTTCACATGTGGCCTGATCATGAAATCCCAAAAGAGCCAGCGAATCTAGCGGATCTGGTATGGCAAATCCAAGGCCATCAGCTTCGTCAGGCCGATAAGGGCCTGCCAACTTTGATGATGCATTGTTCGCTCGGAGTTCAACGATCGCCAGCTCTGATGGCAGTTTACATCGGACGTCAAATGTGGATGGCCAACAAGAAAGTTAATGTGCTGGGCATTATGCGTTACATACGCCGACATCGATGGAAGGCATTCAGCATGGGCAACCCGTTCGCCCAGGTCCAAATTATTTTCGGTGTGCTGCAAGTGATTGCCACGAGATCACAAATGCAAGGCAGTAAGTCATGAGTGAACAAATCGAGTCCATTTCGTTAGTCTCCGTTTGTGTTTCAGTCAGTTCGCTTCGAGCGGATGCCAGAGAACGCCAGGTGTTTAGTCACAGTGTCCGTCGGGCCGACGCGCAACAGAAGGATGAAAGCGTCACGGTAGAACTGGCGTGACTGAGAAAACGACTTGAATGATCGGGTGATGCTTGTTCAGCTTTGGACTAGTTTTTGAGTGTTTTATGTTTCTGATGTGGCCTTGCACACCTTGCTCTGTCGACTCACCCAGTACCATCGACGGATGCCGAACCGAGTAGAGAATCAGCACATTCTCGATCACAAGTCGGGATCCCCTTCTCTCTCATTGTCAGTCCTGGGAAGATCCTGGGACACTGGTGCTGGCACAGAATGCCCTCGACGGAGGTACTCCTAGTGGAGACGTTAGAGGAAGCCTGCCTCTAGAGCTGGTCACCTCACGGCCTCGCTTATCATATCATAACTGCTGCCTGGCTATAGGCAAAGGTTTGCGGAAACTTCGTCCCCACATTTCGTCCCACGCAATTCGTCCCTTCACAGTTTGTCCCCGAGTAGTTTCGTCCCCCGCTGTTTCGTCCCCTCACATTTCGTCCCCTCACATTTCGTCCCCAGACCATTCGTCCACAGAAAAATTTTTGTATTCATTGTCAAGGAAATCATAGCATTACCCTTATCATAGCGATACAAATATTGTCCTCAAGAATACGCAATGATATATGTAGAATATAAGCCAAGATACTCAGAACTCGAAATTATATGCGATACCTCTAACAAAATCGATCACATTTCCATTATCAAAGTCCTCACAAATCCTTTTGACTATAGCCGAAATCGCAGCGTATTTCTTATTCCTCAGATTGCCTGGGTTACCAGCGATCATATAAACGATTTCGTAATTATGAACGCCTTGCTGACTTCTGAGAGCGTCGATAAATCTGTAGATATTTGGAAATATCGCACCACACGTTTCTTGAAATCCACGGTGCCATCCCTCCACATCGTTGTCGGTGCGATGTTGGCCGTCGAGTGTGCGTTGATGAACATTCCACAAAGCGATAGGGAACTGCGGGACTTGTCGTCCACGTCGCAACCTTCGTCCGATGTAGGTGCCCTCGAATTGATTGGCGATTGGGCGTGCATCATCTGGGAAATCTGCGTTCTCGACCAGATCTTCGAGTGCGTCGGCGACATTGGCAGGACGCACAAATGCCAGGGCCGGTAACATACGAATCCAGCGAGCGAATTCATGATCATGCTCGTAGCGCGCCTAGAATTTAAATCAGGATAATATGAATGAGACTAAATAGTGGTCTAAATCATTGAATAATGACTGCTTACCTTAAGACCTTCATTCAGCTGACTTTGACAACTCCGAATCGGATTCAACTTCGTGAATGAAATGCAAAAGCACAGAAAAAACGCGAGCGGACTGCTCGCAAGGGCTCCCGAAGATGTTATGATCCACATGGAGCTCTCTTCCAATTCCTGGTCTCATTGTCAGTCCACATCAACATACCACAAAAAGAACAGGTTTCAGACAAGGAAATATGGACAACTTGGCACCAATGAAGATCTGTACCTTGCCCTATCAACGAAACCTGTCTTCTAGGTGCTCACTAGGAAAAAAAAGGCTCAACGAGAAAACCTTTCTCGACAATTATCACCTGACGTTTCCTGACCTCTAAACTCCTATTGAACTCTCAATAGTTGATGTGGAGACGGATGGTCTGGATACGAAATGGGAGGGGACGAAACAGCGGGGGACGAAACTACTCTGGGACGAACTGTGCAGGGACGAAATGTGGGGGACGAACTTTCCGTATGCCTAGGCAAATCGGGTTGGATGTCCTGTGGGGAACTGGGGCGGCGAGGGGCCAAACCCACAAAACCTTTTCAAAAAAATTAAATGGCGCAACTCGTCTACTGCAGAACCCCAGTGGAGCCGTAGGAACTGGAGTTTTGGATGCTTAGTGCGTAAGAAAATGTGCCATGCAGTGTCGTTTTGTCATAAAAGTCATTGTCCTTACGACTCACTAACAGATCTGGACGGAGGTAGCAAAAGAGGGGGTCTCGTCAAAATTCGGACTTCCAACTGAAAGCAAAAGGTCCCAGTTTTTTATGGTCAACTGTCAACGGTCAACTGAAAGTAGGGCGCGTGGCAAATGGAAGCTCGCACTTCCCCCATTGCCACGCGCCCTACTTCCAGTTGGCTCGCTTTTCGGAAGCGACCGCATCTCGTGCCACAGCCTATGTCCACTAATGATGGACGCGAACCAAATGGAACATCCAGTCGCCACGAGCTCTACTTCCAGTTGACCACTGCCCACTGGAAGTAGGACGCGAACCACCTGGAAGTGCGGGCTTCCAGTTGGACATCAAAAACTGGAACCTATATGGCCCCTTTTCCTTCCAGTTGCCACTTCCAGTAGAACGTTCAACTGAAAGCGCTTTTGCTTCCAGTTGGAAGTCCAAATTTTGACGTGACCTCACTACCAGTGGACGAAATCGAGTGTGTGCAGATCATGCGTGGTCAGTGCTATGCTATGCTTTACTGCGCCAAAAGACTGATCAGTCCTCGGGAGGCATTGGCATAAAAAACTTATCTTTGTCACAGACGTCTTAAAAGCACTGAGTGAGCTAAACGAAGAGCTAATCGCATCATTCCACAGAGTCAAAGCCAAGAATTCACAACTTTGAATAAATGCATCCGAACGTCCTTTGACCTCAAACTGATGAGGCTGTAGAGGCTGCAGGAAGCGAAGGCTGAAATCTCACATATGTCCAGGTCGCATCCTTCCAATGGCTTGATTTTCACCGAAAGTGCATGCAGAACAATGCTCGCAGAGGTTTCGCCACCACACGCTCCCCTTGGTGAGAAAGCTCTTATATGTTCTTGGCTGTTCAGCTGTCCTGGCCTCTTCGAAATTATTGAGAACAATAAAATTGTGTTTTTGACTGAAAGTGCGCCCGTGCCACTTGCTAGAAACAAGCTGCTCACTATTAAGTCGGACTGAAAACGCCGCGAGAAGAGTAGGCTTCTCTGCGTAACAGTACCCACGCGGATATTGCACGTGGCTTGGGAGCCCAGCAGAGCGCAGGGCGTCACTGGCGCACAGAGAAGCATGGGCTGCACTAAGCTTGCCATTCCGGCAGTTCTACAGTATATGTAAACCCCGCCCATGCAGTCATGAATTGGAAAGCTAAACGCTGCGTTTTTGCAGAAATCGTGCTTTTCGTCGCTCCACTCCACACTCTTTTTTTTCTCCCTTGACTTCCGTTTTTGTTGAGTGCCTCTCTCTCCTCCACCAACTTGCTCTTTCATTCCGTAACTAAATACTTACTATATCTATTTGAAAAGTCAGGCATGAAACCTTTTCATCTTTCATTGCTTGCTTCTCGAATGCAAAAGTCGATGAACTCGATAGCGGTAAGATAGACTGGCAGCGTCTTTCAAAGCAGATCTTAGAAACCACTTTAGAAAATGAACGAGCTGAATAACGTGAATTGGCTCGCGGGGTATCACAGGAAATAGTGCCAAAGGGCAGTCCAAACCAGAGACAGCAAACACGTCAATCCTTACTCAATGCATTATGAGAAAAAAGGAGCACGCTACCATTTGTGCATCATTTTGGAAATGCAGTGGCCTGATTCCCGTGGGATGATTGGAACAACGGAGAATATGATTGTCACACTTAAGTGTATCAGCCACTTTTAGATCATTCCTTTTTGTAGTAACAACGGTCTTATTGTCAGCCTGTCTCGAAGGTATTCGAGAAAGGCATATGACGTTCATGACTGGCTTTCTCCATCAGCGACTATTTGGCAAGCTAGGGAGAAGAGCATCCGTAACTTAATTAGCAGCATCCTCTTCCATGATGACCGACTATTAGTTGACTACTCGTTGGCCGGTCTTGACTTAGCGGGTGGCGTACAAAGAAACTTGTACGAGTTTGTCCAGAGCCTCTACTGTAGTTTTTACAAACATTCGAGTAGTTTCGAGGATATAAAACTTTTTCCATTAGCTAAAGGGATTAGAGAAGTCTTTTTGGATAAAAGCTCTAAATTCATGGAGTTGCATTAGCTTTGAGATTTATGACCCATTTTGTCAAAGTGTTCACACCGCTCGTGGACTGGATATGTTGAAAACGTTGGTATTTCTTGTTCCTTACGGCTTGGAGAAATAGTCGCAGAAGGTAATTAGTTTTTCGTCCCCTATTGCTCAGGCTGATGCGTAGGAAGTGTATGCTACCCACATTATCTGTGTACAACAGGACCCTGAATGATAGCTAGTCTTGTTCTGCGTGGCGGAAAAATACGAACTAGTCGCGTTGTTTGGAAAAAGTTTACATTTTGGATGCTTTTGCTAACACTCGTCTTAATGATGCATCGTCACATTTTCTATTTGACGTCAGCGAATGAAGACCTGCTTGTGTTCTTAGCATGTCTATTAGCCCCGATTCTATTCACCTGCCATCTGCCTACGCTGGGGCTTGTAGGTCGAGGATCTGGTTGCATGTGGGCACAAGTATTTTAGGGGTTGGTCTTTTTGCTTGTACCTAGCACTTGCCGGTTCCAGTTTTATAGCAGGGTGCAAATGATCACATTTCTAAGCTTCTATATGAGGGATTAAGCAGACAGGCTTTTGACTTGTTTACGTGCTAGCTGCTATCCACTTGATACCTTCAATCAGACCTCGCGGAGAGTCCGAGTAAAATTGATCGCTTGACCAGCCAGTGAGGTGACATTGAAGCTGGGTCTAAATGTGTATATGCGGGTATTAAGGGGCGTGTCTCCTTGCATTTCTTTTCATCAACAGCCTCCGAACCGGTGGCCATGTACGAGAGGCAGTCGATGTGCTCGCAGTGGTAGGTCTTCCCTTGACATTTTTGTAATTCTTTTTCTAGTCGTTTCCCAGCTCATAATTTATTTATTACAATTCATCGCCTGGTGCAGCATAGCGAAACGGACATGTTGGAAGGTGGAAGCACGACGCTGGTGACAGCTCCCGATGTCGGTTCTTATTCTCGCGAGAACTATGACTACGAGCAGTCGAGCAGTACGAGTGGGCAAGGATTAAGGCATAGTGGCCGTGTCGACTTAATTGCCACCATGTACCCCGATCTTAATTTTCCTGCAGCTCTTTTCATCGATTCGCCCGATACGAATGCATCGAATGCTTCCGACACTGATTGCACTTACGAACCCAATGAATACTTGACAGAGAAGTTCGCCTTGGTCACCGTATTCGGCACTTGCGTATGTATTGTCGGCTTCGTCAACAATTGTCTTTTAGTGCATATCCTGGCCCGATCGTCTCTGATTAGGACCCATGTGTTTTATTTGGCCGTATTAGCGGTATGCGATATTGTTTGCGAGTTCGCTTACGTGGCTGTCATGGCCGTCCAAGTACTCTATGACTACACGCAAAATCTGACCTTATACTTGGCTTGGAACTGTTACTTGAAGGCTGTGTATACCATGACCCATGTCTCGTTGACCGTGGCCACTTACATGATCGTATCGGCTTCGGCTGAACGTTATTTAGCATCAGCATCCGGTTTGACTCGTGGGATCACGTGCACGAGCAGGCATCGGTGGCTAGTCACATTAGGAGTGTGCGCGTTCGCATTTCTGTCCAAAGGACTAGTCTATTGGGAATTGGAAGTGGTGTACAAACCGAACTGTACCGGCTTCGAGGCATATGTTGTTCGCCCTTCTAGTTTAGCTATGGACCCCCCTTACAAAATTGGGTTCACCCTTTGGTTTCGTCACATCGCCCACATCTTCTTCCCCTTCATATTGTTGCTATGTCTAAATGGAGCTATCTTATCTCGCCTGAAGAAGACCCCTTTAGAAAAGGTGCATTCGGCGTTGGTGGCGTCGGCTATGGGTCAATTAGTACGTGAACGTAAGAAGGGCATAAGAGCTGCCACTCTAATGCTGGGTGCTATAGTGACAACGTATCTCATATCGAACCTACTTAACGTGGTCATAACCATGTGGGAGCACATTGACATGGAATATCTCGCCAGGCAACCTAAATTTTACACATTCGCCGCCGATGTAATCACACTGCTAACCGTATTTACAGGAGCTATTCGATTTCCTATCTATTGCATGTGTAATCATCAACTAAGACTCGAGTTACGCCGTCTATGCATCAAATGCTACGGAAAGACCCGTGTGAGGGGTCGATACGCCAAGAAACTGCGCTTCGATGGCTTGGAGAGGGCGGAAAACGGCTACTCGACATGCATGAATATGTATAGCCAAAATGGAGGCTATTACCACAGTCTAGAAAACGGACATGCATGTGGTGGCGAGGTCTGACAAGATTTCTCCTTTTATCATCGAGGCACTTTTTCAGGTAAAATTTTTCGGGAATACAGTACGAGTATATACATATTTTAACGTCATAATCGAGAAAAAAATTTTAGGGCGGTTTTTGTTGTGATAATTATCCTTTGCGTTGCAAAAATTTTCATTAAAATCCGGTTGCATTGGCGTGATAACCTTTTGCAAGTCACACTTTGTAGTCTGCCGGATGCCCTTATCACTGTCATTGGTATTGCTCATGTTGAAGTGTGATTCGGTCAGTATTCCGCACCCCACAGGGTATCACTGCGGGTGATATGCTATCAACACAATTCATGTCGTGAAAGCACACCTCACGTTATTAATGCTTGTCATAGCTAGTTATTCCATCGCCTCTCAATATTTATGATACCCTAGCAGAGTCTTTTCACTGTCATGGCTGTCACAAAGCAATTTTCTGTGCCATAGCGCGATCACATTCAGATACGTGCAGTATTCTCACTCTCACACTGAGCCATCAGTCAAAGCCAACCAAGCCTGATGAATCCACCTACCATAAACAACGTCTTTGTTTGTCTTTCCTGTTCTTTTTATGCTAAGATGCTAAAATCTAGAAGAGATGAGAGAAGCAGCTGATAATGTTTGTTACGTGCACAAAAACCGACAGCCAACAAAAAAATTTTTTTGAAAAAACTTTTAAAAACACCAAGGGCACAAAGAAGAGCAGAATTAAGCTCGACGAATAGATGGATCAGTATAATATGGGAGAGTCACCATGAGTGACACGCGCACATGTTGCCGCGGTAGAATGACCTTTTATAGATAGGATAGACAAGGGTGCTCCACGCTCCTGAAGCAGGCATGCCCTGGCATTATTCCAACAGCTTCTTCTCATCGATGTTTCGCGGACCTCGTAATAAAAGATTCACTGCCTTCAATGCCTGGGCACTCAGTTCTGTTAGCCATAGTGGCAGGTGCCAGTCCTTTTAGACGCACCCCTGCGAGTGCTGTTCCGCGCTTGCATTCCGTCACCGGATACGAATCGAAAGGTCTGGTAACTAGTGTGTCTTTCTAGTACACGACACAAAGTGTACCTTATGGCTCTGGTTTGAACACGTGTATGGTCGACCATGAGTGAACGAGATCTGATTGTATGGTTTGGTAAGAAACAATGTTCTTTTTGACAACTGCAATCCTATTATCGCCTTTTCAGTCCTTTTCCAGCAACTATTATGTTGCCAGTGTCAATTGAATGCCTACTTGAATCGTGATCCTTGCGTTGATGAGGTCTATCAACGATTTAACGTGCCCCTACTCAGCAAATACATGCAGTATGCGAATTTCACCAACTCGTTGCCAACGTCACGTAATCTGTACCAAGTTATGTTCTTGCAAGGGTTTACCTCGTCGGCCTTCTACGATTACTGCACGTAAGTAACCATGCAACTTGAATGCCACTTTGCCAAAGACAAATGCTTGCATTTTCAGGACGTACCATTTTGCTAGATCAGAATTCGATTCATGTCCACGGACACAGTATAGAAGTATGGTTGTCAGCGGGTATGGCCTAGCTGACGTCATGTGCGTTTACAGAGTCAATGGTAAGAAGCTGGTAGGGGTCGTACGTCAATTCAGATACGGGTTGTTCGCTGCTCCAGAAAGGCCACTGGATGCCATTAAGAGTTCTCTCGAAATGCGTTGTTTCTCTGAAATGTTTTGCTAGAAAATGCCTTTCTGAAATTCAGTGAGGCCCCTTGGAGACCAAATGGGTCGCGTCAAAAATGTCAAGCATGAGATGGACCGATTTCAGATTTTGCGAGACATATACCGTGCTTACAAAATGCTCACTTCTTCACATTGCAAACATGTGCTCCGAGATGTTTCCAGTACCAGACTATAATTGGTCAAAGTCCGTTCAATCCATCTGGAATGATTGGATATTTTGATGCGAGTCAGCAAATGGCAGCTGATTGCAAGTAATGCATTTCGTCCTTTTTTCATGCACAGTACTAATTTTTTTGTTATTCTCAGATACCAAAGATGCCTGGCCGAATGCCGCCGTCCACTTTTTGAACAGCAATGCGGCAGAGAAGCCAGTCGATTAGAACTAGAGGCCCTGTATCACACGTACGCCTCCATACGCAACATCCATGACCCGTCAGACCAACGAAGGCAATATGACAGAGGTTACTACGACAGGTCCTACTCCAGCACATTCCCCGCCGAATGCTATGCTCTAGCCATCAATTCAGCTGTGTCAACATTGGTGTCCTGGACTGGTGTCCTTGTATGCTTTGGTGCATTGGTGCTCGTGTGATCTTTCTGCAGTGTACATACATATGTAGGAAATCGGTAGGGTTAAGAGGGTAATCGGTGAGGGAAATCGTGTGAGAGCCAGTGAAGGAAGCTGATAAATGTTGGAAGCTCTTGGCCAAGCAAGTTATTTGGCACTATAAGACGATAAAGTCCAACAGGTCTATTTTCCGGACTACCAGTTGTCTGTGTCTGTTTCTTGTTTTACCACATCACCAGCACACTCGAGGGTGAACGGGCATATTACACAAGAAATGATGTATGGTGCCGCGAGTCGCTCACTCGCCCGCTACTGTATGTGGTCTCCTAGTGTCATGAGACCGCCATGGTAGCGAAGCATCCAGTGATCGCAGCTATAAAACTCGGCGCCATAGTCCGCTTGGCAGAACTGACAATTAGTATTCCAGCCCTCAGAGAACATCGTGACTACGCCTTGCACGCCTGGCAATCGGTGACTCACTCAGGGGTTGTGGGCGACCTCAAGAGGTACCTCCGCCAACATTGCTCAGTCACGGCTGACACACACGCTTGCCACCATGGATCCCGGATGGACATTAGCTGGTGGCAAGGTGGTCGAGTAAAACGCCCCTCGCCCTGTATCTATAAAGGACAGGGCCAAGCATTGATCCTCATCTGGAGCGAGGACGATATCTCTGGACGCGAATCTAGTGCAAAGTCATGGAATATAGGCTCCACTGTCTCAATGTAATCACACCTGACATGGCCAGTGTAGGCCTTGGGTCAAACCTTCTCCCTCACCTTGGACCATAACGCCTTCATACCTTCTCATCGTGTCTGTGTTTAGGCTTATCATTGTATCCTCATGGGAATGTTTCTTGTGCTCCTAGTGCGCATATGCGTTTGCACAAGAATAAAATATGATGATGATGATGATGATGATGATGATAATGAAACACCTGAGTGCTTTTGAAATATCCGTACAGCAGGTGGCAGTGCCACCATGAAGTCCGCTACTAGCGCCAATCGTGCTCAGACATTCACAGACACGTCAGCTAGTAGTGCTCGCAACTCCTAGTGCCTTATTAGCTGCGTCTGTTAGTGTCATAGCAACAGCCAATGTCGGCCTTCCTTCGCGCCCCCAACACCAAAAGGCGGTTCCCTCCCGACCCTTAAATTGGGAGCAAGATGGAAATTGTCGTAGCAGATAAGTCTCCAGCATTGGCCTACGGCATTGCCGTCTCAGTTCGTGACCAGATATTTGTTCATGGTGGCATCGCTGTGCGAACCAGTGACACTTCGCCACCCTCAAACTCGTGCCATATCTTTGACTGTGGGAAAGGTGTGTGGAGTAACCTGACATCACCAGTTGTTCCATCTCTGTCGTTCCACGCCGCATTCGTCACGTCAGACAGATACGTACACTTGGTGGGTGGTTGGACTGGCAAGACGAGAAGTAGTTGTGTCTATATTTATGATGTTCAAGAGTCGATTTGGCTGCCCACGTGCAAGACGATTGGATTTCCAAACGGAGCAGGTGACCGTTAATGCTTATACAGCAGCAATCAACATCCCTATGATACGGTCTTTGCCTTCAGGTCTATCTGGTCACGCAGCGATTCCAACCACGGATAGTGGATGTCTGATCACGGGCCGCTTGGGAGGTCTTCAAACTCAACGAAGATCCGGTTGTGTGCTCTCGTTGCACCCAGTCGCTTTCCCCAGCGTTTATCGTTACGATGTGTTGTCAGAAATTATCCAGTCTCGGTCTGGCCACACGTGTACACCAGTCAAGGAATCGAAAAAGTCGTGTCTTCTGTTGGGAGGGCGAGATCAGGATGTGGTCGAGTTGCTACACTGCGACAGACTGTCCATGGACACTGGCCCGTCGCCAGTGACTCTTTTGGACGACGATAAAAGACGATATAATCGGAGCCCACTACTCCGGCCCCCTTCTCGCCGTTATCACATTGCTGTGCCCGTTATTGATAAGCGCGGGATCGGCAGCGGTGTTCTTATGCATGGAGGGGAGAGCTTCGCTAGTACGGCGAAAGGGCCCTCAAAACAAGGTCCATCGACTGTCATTCTATCCACAAATCCTCAGAAGCTTAGCGCGGCGTCCTCTGGAAAGGCGGAGCCCGTTTATTCTTTGGACGAATGTGAAGAGACAATGCCTCGATTGACTGGTCATCGCGCAGTGACAGTGCAGGACCATGTTTTCGTAGTGGGGGGTTTGGGGGACCAGTGGCATTTGAACAAGCATGTATATAAACTAAGTTTATGAGACTGCTGTTGGTCTATTACGCTAAATGGTTTTTTATGATATGATGACTTACGTTAGCACTTGTTGTGTAACATATCCTTAACATGGAAAACTAGACATCACTAAGCAATACAAGGAAGCGAAGCCCGAAATTGTAAGTGCTCGCAGAGAAAGTGCGGTGCGTGCTAATGAGCGAGAAAGCATACTATGGAAACCAAATATAACGTATCATATCGCCTATTATCAGAATCGCTCCAACTATCTGCCTCCGCTGCTCCAAGGCCATTCCATAAACCCGTCCGCACACCCAAATAATAACCTACAAAATCATAGCAGCCACCAAGCCTGCTGCAGCCATTGCTATGTGATAGGCGATCGGACTAGCTGTGTCGACTCGAGGACGCGTCGCGCCAGACTTGGGAGGAGGGTCAGCCGGTGCCGGTGCGCTTCCAGATAAAGGAGCTGGGGCAGGAGCGGAGCCGCCTGAAGATACACGATGGTAAAGGATGGTACATACGCTGTGCGTTGTGTGCCTTACCTCCAGACGAAGCTGAACCACTACTGGGAGGTGGAGCTGCCGCGCCAGAAGGCTTGATTGCACTGGTTCCGTTGCCTCCGCTTGCAGCAGCCGCTCCCGATGTTCCATTGCTGGCGGCTGCTGGGCCGGAACCATTACTAGCAGGTGAAGCGGACCCGCTGGCTGTGAGAGATGCGGGTACGGATCCGTTAGCGGCTGAGGATCCGGTCATTGCGCTCGCTCCTGTGCCGTTACCTATGGAAGCTGCTCCTGATGCAGAGCTACTAACCGCTCCACTACTAGCGTTGACGTCCGCCTTCATGCTTCCGTTCATACTATTACTGGATCCACTAGCGGTTACATTACTCGAACCACGTTCTACCATATCTGTTGCGCTAGCTGACTTTGCCAAGTTCCCTCCAGTTCCGCTTCCATATCCCATCTTCCCACTCGACATCTCTGCATTTCCAGTGTCTGCGCTCGACGTGAGATTAGTCATTGCATTTTCTGCCTTTGCCACTGCTCCATTGCCGGTGGCACCATTGGCAGGGTGCTCTGGAGAAGCTCCAAGTGTCGTTGTTTGGGACCCAGCCGATGGGGTGTCAGCCATTGCTTGTATAATGATCAAGTCTCTACATTCTGGCACTAGAGGCTCTTGACTGCGTCCATAGCTTTGACGTTCGCCAGCGAATACTGCACTCAGAGCCATCATTTCAAAACCGGCTGATTCACTGCATACTTTTTCGATTTTAGTTCGGTGGCATTCAGCTTGACACTTTAAATACCTAGAAAGAGTACACCAAAATTGTCCATTTGTAAGCCCTGAAATTACTTGCACAATATCAAAGAGATCTGACATGGGAACTGCTACCCCTGCTTTGGACAAACAACTCACTTGCAGTCCTCCGCTTTGCTTTTCGCTTCGTCGGTGTGCGAGTTGTTGCTTCCAAAGGCGCTGACATATGCTCGAGAAGCAGCCTCGAACTGGGCGCACACAGGTTGGCAGGACGTGAATGTCTCCTTTATTGGAACTAAGCATGACAATCCTTTTTCGTAGACTAAAAACGTAAGATAAACCTGTGAATTTTGGTCAAGACATTCTGCAGGGCGAATGACAGTTCAATGCTCTGTCACACTCCCTTAATGTGGTAGGTGCTCAATCGTCCAAGAGCCTAATCTTGATGCATGCAGGGAGGTCCTCGCTAACTTACACTCCAGTCGGGATAAACAGATGTCATCAGCCAACGACAATCCGAAAATGGCCAGACTCTTAGCCAGAGATTCATGGCATCGATCGATGATCATCCGCTTCTCTTTGTAAAGACTGCAAAGGAACACCCATCACAACATGTTAGTACTCTGTTGACGCTAGAGTGCCTACCCGCAGTAGTCTTTCAAGCTGGCACCCAGTTCCTGATGTAATAGGTGATCGTAGAGGAGTCGAGATATCTCCAGCGCTGATGTGAAGTCTACCAATTTGGGGAATCTTGATTCTAAAGCGGACATCAAATCTCCGAGCCCTTTCTCAATGCATGGGTCCACAACCGGGTCGGCATTGGTGTTGATACTAACCACGTTTTCCCCAGAGCACAGGGTGAACAAAACACCTTCAAGATGATTATTTGTTGCCATTACAAAGCAGAAAATGCATAAAAAATTTACCTAAAATTGGTAAAATTTTCATCGGAGTCATCCTCTTTTGAGAAGGCGACTGTACTCGTTGAGCTTCAAGAATAGTATGTAGGCTTTCTAGAATGACCGACAAGTCTCTACCATTGCAGATAGGTTTGGTCCGTTGTTATCGTTGCTTAGGGCAACGTAGTTTCCGTAACGGAGGTGATGATGATGGGGATTACGGACCCCGCTTGTGTCACATTGCTCCTAGTTATACTGTGTTTCTATGGGATACCACGATCTTGATAAGAGTGTGGGTTTTTATGATGGTAATAATTTAGGTGACATCACTAGCTAGACTAGCCCATTCGTTGGGAACGGGGACGATTTGTTCTCTTTTTTCGGGCCCAATTATATCTGCGGGGCGAACTTGATGCGATATTCGATCAGGTGGATTGATTAGCCTGTGATAAAATGGGCTCTCTAAACCTAGCTGATGGTTTTTATGGGGTTGATGGAAAGGCTGACTGATCCTTTTACTGCACTTGTAAAAGCACAGTATGGGCTGAAATGAGTTAGACCCCTTCTTTTTAGGTGATATACTGTGCATGGGGATGATATAAAGTCGTAAATGCATGGTTGTCTGGTTTGGATTGGTTTAATGTTCTTATCAGTTTCACGAGCTCAGCATGAAATACGTGTGCAGTCGCGGTGGTTCAGTGGTTTAACTTTCGTCACTCATCGTCAGTACTGCTTGGTAACTAGCGAGAGGCTGGGCTTATCCAACCAAAAAAAGGCTCGTCCCCCCCAGTTCTTTCGGGATGCTTCAAGGAGAGACATGAGCCAAGAAGACAGTCTCGGCTAAGAAACGCTGGCAAGGTTCGGAGACTTGAATTCCCGCTAAAGAATCATTGACCGTCATTGTCCAGTGTCTGGCCCAAGATGCATGCCCTCATGGATAGAGGGGCCTTGGATAGGCGTACTTAATAGTAACAATTTATTTGGTGCATAATAACATAAAACATGTCACAAACTTCAAGTGCTAGTGGTGATCGTATCAGTAGAATTCACAGAGCCTAAATACTTTACATTGTGTATTAGCATGTCAGAAATGCTGTTCTACGTACACAGACTACCATAAAGTAAAGGGCACACATCTCAGGCACTCCTTTCTCTTATCACCCAACAAGGCTGAGAATGAGGCCCCGCCGCCTGAACTGGCGATTTCTCGCCTGTTCATTAGCTCTATTTCGATGGCGCACGGGAACATCTTCGCGAGCCCTCTGTGAATTAGCATCACGCCTGATAGTTTCGATCATCTGATCACGCTCGGCTTGTGTGAGTGGGGGTCCGGTCACTGTGAACTCAAAGTGCGCTGCCCTAAAAAAGCGTAAGATTTTATGCTTACGGGGAGTAAAAAGCTGAGGATCCGATCATGTAACTGACAGGAAGAGATAAATTAAAATTTGGAAACTTACTTTTCTGCCAATGTTGGCTTTTTGAAAGTAATCTTTCGGAAAGGTGACGAAATCGGTGTTGGTTTTTTCATGAAGTTATCAATCTGAAAGTGCAAAAAGACTTACACTTAGTCGATCGACTAAGAAAGACTCATCTCTACATACAGCATATTCTAATCGATATCGATTGAATGGGCTGATCGGATTCTTGAAAACACCGAGGAACGTGTAACTGTTGGCTTGTGCTATGAAGAATAGGGGATTAGGTCCGGAGACGAAGGGCGATTGAAAGACTTACTTCCACCAACCCTGGTCACAGACGGACCCAAAACTGCGAACGAGTTGTTGGGGTTCGGGTTGTAAACTAAAACGGGTAGATAAACTTCGGTGTCTTGGCATCACAGACAGTACAGTAAGGGCCCCGCATCAGTTTTGGAGACATGAACTCGCAGTTCAAACCATCTTACCTCGGCCAACTCTGGACCTGAGATTGATGGGGTATTGGATTCACTACGACGTGACTCTGCCGGCAAGGCAAGACCGAACTTTTGTCTATTCGAACTTACACGAATCTTCACTCGATGCCGTGTCAGCCTGACCGATTTCCGAAACAAATGAAAGAATACAAATACAAAACAATAGTTTTCGTTTGTTCAAACTTTTCATCCTCACGATCGCAACAAATCTAATCACTTTTTTTAAATCTGGAATAGCAGTCTCGCAACCGACCTCTTATTCGATCACTGCCCTCTCCTTTCGTCCAAAACGGCGAGTACTCAACCAATTTATGGCCTAAATTTGAATTGAGGGTGTTGGAGCACTTAAGAGCAAAAATATGTCCACCTTCTTCGAGTGCTATTGTGCAGCAAACACAAAAGGCACGTGACTTGTACACGCCATATTTGCCATTCTTCTATTATGTCCCTATCTCGCCGCCGATCTCACTTTGGGCGGGCTTGATGTTTTCCACGTTTCCGCTATCGCCCCGGGCAATTCATCACCTAACTCCGGTGCACAACAAAAACGTTTCTTCAAAGTCGATTAGTACGTCTAATTTTGGTGAATATGAAACATCAATCAAAACATCTCAAACTGGAAAAACTAGTTTTTATTAGGGATTTTTATAGAACTCAAAACTCTGAAATATAAAATCTTATAATCGCATAACGAAAAGAGCAACGTAGTGCATTGATTTACGATTCTTGGAACTCTGGGTTAGTACCGCTGGATTAGGTTCAGAAAAAGTTTAATAAGTCGGAAGAACCTGTTTTGGAAACTGCTTAAAAATTCTTAAGTCCGAAAGTGACCAGCGGCTACTATTGGAACAATTTTGTCAAAACTTTGACAGTACAAAACACCAGCAGCCAATAGAATACGAGTTCTCCATTTTATACGTATTCGACAAAAGATTATTGGCCGCTGGCCAAAGAGTAAACTGGCATGAATCGGGCCAGCAATTTAGAAGTGTGCGTGCAGACGAAGAAGGACTTTCTCGCAAGCAAATTGATGCAGTTTTGAAGCAACAGTGCCGGTTTTTCAGTAAAGTTATACTGCCATTGGCAAAAAATTCATGAAATGAAACTGGGAAAGGTTGTGAATGTGGTTTGATGCGCCTTCGGAGCTGGCCAGTCCAGGCTGGCAAAAGGTGATCGCGAAAGATCCTGCCTGGCTCTGGCTGGTCACATTTACTCGCTGTTTTAGGGTTGACAAGTAGACCATAACAGCTAGCCTCATTTATGTCACCAGCTTGGGGAAGGTGGCTGCTAGAGAATGCTCGCATCTGCAGCTATTGTTTAGTGGACATTTCAGGGGCTGTGTTGTGAAAAATGTTATTATACTTGCAGGATAGGTCCCTCTTTCAATTGCACAATCTCCTACTTTAGGCTGGAATTTTGACGGATTTTGCGCACGTACACGTACTTGGAGCTTGGGATTATGGGCTAGTCGGAGCATAACGGAGCACCTGCTATCACATCCTCTAGTCTCTTCCACTGCGACAGAAGGGTACTGGTTAGGCATTCTACTTCTTCTTAAGCTACTCCTCAGGTCACCTCCAAGGTCACTAAGGTCACTCCTCAGGCCAAGATACAAAATATTCGCTAAATTTTACTGACGTCTTTGGTTTTTTAAACATCGGGTCAGGCAAATCAGAGAAAATTAGAAAAAAAGTGGCAGGGTTCGGCATTTGTTGCGCATCGAAGAGGAAGAGGATGATTAGATCAGCAATTTTGGTGGCCCTGGTCAGCCATTGATTATAGCAAAATCACTGGCCGAATGGCTGGCAGGAATTATCGCTATTTTAAGGTTAAAGCCGCAGAGCGCCTATCAGCCAATCAGCAATGGGATTAGGAAATCATGAGCTTGCCCCTAAAAGTCAGGCAAAGTCACCCCGTATGATGGTACTAGTTTTTCTAAATGTATTGCCGACATGATTTGCGTTTTCAGTGAAGCAATTAGGGTTTCTGTCGACAATTTTAAATTCTAGGGTGTTGCCCTATCTTCGCATAAATTAGGATCCTCACAAAGTTACTCAGCGAACAATTGCCCGGCTCATCGAGGGTACAGGGTCATAGGATTCATGGAATTTCTGTTATCTCAATATATATATAGACGACAAACCCATGTCTAGTTTTTAAAATGGCGGGAAATTCAAAATGCGGGACTTAACACTTCTTGCACATTTCGAAAGCTGTCTCTGCACAAGAATGACGATGACAGTTATACTTGAAGAATAAAACCTTTTACAAAACGACGCGAAATTCAATTTGAAAAATTGAGTTTTAAAAAAGGTGTTAATACAGAACAAGCGTATAAGAAGAGTGACTGACAATAACAGCGGACGTCAGAGGGAATGTTTTGCGAAAGCTCGCATCTTTCCCTCATACTTTTGCGAATTGGGCGCAAAATGGGGTCGCTGCATGAGCTTCAATAAACATAATATGCAGTAGATACAAGGGAAAGTGAGTTCAAAATCCTGTATAAGGAAATCAAGTAAAAGCAGTAAAAGCATAAGACTCACAAGACTAGCAGCACAGAACAATATGTTAACGGCGGTAAATTCAAAGTCAAACTAGAACATCATTTCTGACTGCTGCAAAAGCTACAATGTCTTAAGAAAGAGCGATATGTATTTAAAAAGCGTTCTTTCTTCGCATTGTTATTAAAGAGCTTGACAATAGAACGGCAAAAATGCAGGTTATGATAAAGGATATATGATGCACTGAAAAAAAATGTTACGCTGTGAATGACAGCATTAAAAAATTGACTAGAGATAATGCTGCAACATATTTTATAAAATTGTGGCGGGAAATTTGGGTTTTTTGAATACTGCTTGTCACTCACCATCACATTTGACTTGGGCACAACATGTTGGAAGTCAATGAGACTGAAATAAAAGAACCTCATGACATACATAAGTGACCTATTTGCTGAACTCACGATCAGCCTACAGTGCAAAGTCTAGTCTGAAGGAAAGGTTGTATGTCTTTCCTTGAAATACTAGTACTCAGACACGTGCAAACGAGTGCCCAACCTTAGCTAAACCAGAGAGAGATTTAGGGGAAGACTCGTCATGGTTGTCGAGCGACAAAAGAACGGCGACTGCTTTTAATCTCTTGCGTATGTGTAGAAGCAAATTTTGTAGAATGGCGCCACTTGCACTCAAGATTGCAGTCCTCGAGGGGGTATAATGGGCGAGTGGAGAAGAGTGAGGACTGAAAAGGAGTGAAATTAGCAAAATTTCATGAAATGAAACTGGGAAAGGTAGTACATGTGGTTTGATGCGCCTTCAGAGCTGGCCAGTCCAGGCTGACAAAAAGTGATCGCGAAAGATCCTGCCTGGCTACGCGTCACAGGTACTCGCGGTTTTAGGGTTGACAAGTAGACCATAACAACTAGCCTCATTTATGTCACCGGCCATGCCAGATGCTACTCTGAGCAATGCTGATGCACCAACTTATTGTTCAGGAGGCAGCGGACCTTGCATGTTTCCGCTTGATGCTTCCGTGATCGTGATAAAATCAAGCACGAGCAGCAAGTCCGGCACCTTATTTTGCATTGCCTATCCATAAATCAGGGAACGCCCAGTAAATAGGGACTGAGCCATCGTTTTCCATTTGTATCAAATATATTCTGGTCGAATGTCCACTCGCTACTCTGAATGCCAAGGATATGCGAATCTTGCAATGCGACTTCTAGCGCCAGGGTGATAATCCCTTCAGTTATTGACAATAGACCCCAAAAGGTGCACAGCCGCCCACTTAAACAAAAACTACAACACAACAACACTTAAACTTAAAAACACTCTACAACACTGCCCATGGTGCGCCCGCTTCAAGAACCCGACCCATCATCACGCAGCTCCCTTGCAACCCATGCCTCCAACAGCATCGCAGTGGGTAGGAGTCGTCCTCTTTGGTCCATTACCATGTACGAAACGAGGAAACGAGTACATCATCGTTTTTACAGAGTATTTTTAACATTGGGTGGAAGCTGTTTCCCTGCCTGACAAAACATCTATATCAGCAGCCACTGCCTTCAGACAGGAAATACTGTGTCGTTATGACAGCTGTTCTGAATTGATATCTGACAGAGGGAAAGAATTTCTGTCTAACATGATGCAGGACGTGTGCAAGTTTTGCAACATCAAGAAGAAGAATACGACTGCATATCACGCGATGAGCAATGGTCTGACGGAGCGTTTCAATAAGGTCTTGGGCACTATGCTCGGCATTTACATGAGGCAGTATGGCCAAGAATGGGATAAGACACTACCGTTTTTGCTGTTTGCTTATCGATCGTCGATCCAATCATCTCTAAAATATTTACCGTATAAAATCCTGTTCGGAAGGGAGCCGCCAATACCAGGCGAACTGTCAAAACAGCCGACCGACAGGAAGAAGCCTAATCATTACGCAGACGATGTAGCAGCAGGCCTCAACGCTCTCAGGTATTTTATTCGGAATAATTTGCGCGAGGCACCAGAGCGGCAGAAACAGGACTATGACCAAAGGAAGGAAAATCACGATTAGCTAAGCCAACACTCGTGGACAGCGTCATTCGATTATGGGACCAACAAACAGGGAAGCGCATAACTGTTCACATCAATCGTCTGAAACCTTGCCATGCACCTTGGAAATTACCACCCAGAGCCGAGGACGAGGACGATGATGATGCGGCGCCAATGGCAGATACACAACAAATAGATATGGTCCAGCAGGCAACACCAACAGGCCAACCACCTGAAATGCGTCAAGCAGAGATCCTAGACGACAGGACTCGGACAAGCAGCAATGTGCGAGGTCCAGAACAGCAAGCCAAAGCGTATGAGGAAGCTTCTTTGTCTCGGGAGTCTCTAGAGGTAGGTGGAGGTCGTCAATCACCGGAATACACAACGTCGCCGTCGTCACCATCATCAAGTAACAGAATCCACTGCTCCACCGCCGACTGTAGCCACGCTGGGCAAACCGCAGCAAGCAACGCCGCCCGATATCCTCGGCAGTTCCAAAGTCTAGCCGCCCTGTAGCGCCAATGCAAGCACCAACCACGACCCGAGGTCATGGTCTCGGTCCAATGCAACCAAGACGGAACGATATGAACTAAAATCGCGGACATGAAGGAAGAAATGACGAACGAGGACGCTTTCGTCTTAACCCCCGGCGTGTGTGACAAGGCTACTCCCATATTCGAATTTCCCGCCTAACGGTTAGACCAGGCGGAGCCTGGTGATCCCTTCCCAACAAAACACAAAGCATTGGTTTACTAGAACGGTCTCAATCAATGACCACTAAATGTGCTACCAGACAAATATTGCACGACAACGCAAAACACCACAAAATCAAAGTCAAAACAGAAAATTAAAAAAACATAATTCCCAAAAATTTTAATTACAGACCGAAAACAAAAATCTTAAGATTTCACGCGGAAATTTTTTAAATACATATTCATACCACACGCATACTGTATCTCTTTTTAGAGACTTATGCCCTACTCCAGCGCCGACTCGTCATGATGGCGTTCCTGAGAATTCGAATTCGTACATTTGAAATCAAGGAGGTCGATCAAACAAAAAGCGAAAAGGAAAAAGTAGATCACCATGCTGCCAGTCCTCATCGAAATCAAAGCATCTGAATCAGACGAACCGATGGAGCCATAATCGTACACGGTCATACAAATAATGACCAGGATATTGGTCTAAGAAAAAAACACGGTAGCGATAGAATTAAGTAGAAACATTGCCTGTGACAGACTTCACGTACACATACCAGATAACGGCTTAAAATGTAACTTGAGCGACTAGCGCAGCTCCAAAATCGAGAAGCGTTCAACGAGTCCAAGGAGATACCGATTACAAATGCCGCCACGCAACGACACAAACAAACATGAGCGGCATCGATCTTCAACTTGAGTTTATCGGTCGTGATCTACAGATATAAAACGGGTTTCCTAAAACTAATCTGCTTCTAACCACAAATTTTCTTACCAAAAGGCGTAAAATACGTGACGGGAACGCAGTTGTCGAAATTCCACAAAATAACAGAACGAAATGGTCGATCGACAATATAATCGATCCGAGAGTAGGCTCCATGGTTTCTGAGGGAACATACATTTGTGGGAGCTCAATTAGCAGATTGTGCAATAGAAGAAAACCAGAATAGGACAAAGTTCCTTTCCAGATGAAGCCAAAGCTCTAAAAGGTACAGCATTTTTAAAAAGAATCTTGTGGCATACGTACAGTAGAATAGTGAAATTCGCATGAAGAACATTCACCCATAACTATTCCCTCTCACGAATATTAAAGCCAACATTGCTTCAAAATGATTGTAAACAATTACAGGTTGCGTCACACACATAAAATCTCACGGAAAATTTGAGATTGAGGGTGTAATTAATTTTCGAACCACGCACGAAAGGTCAGATTTGAGCCTGCGACGAGAAATACGTACCGTATGTGCTACTTATCCAAATGTTAAACTAAATTTGTAGAAGAAGTAGGGAAAATCAAGCAGCCATAGGCCGTACGATGTCTACACATCCACGCTGCTAAACTTGCGGCTAGAGGCCATTTTACCAATTTGGATAGTGAATACCATGAATCCTCCCTTACATATATCCCAGGGGTGAACTGTTGGAGGGACAAAAACAGTGCCTGGATCGGGCCCCTTTGAAATCCTACAGTACAGCCCCGAAATAACGATACAGGCTTTAGGAGACCTTGGAAGAAATATTGAGAGTGCAGGAATCTATTTTTAAAAAAACCTGGAATTTGAGATCCAACTACATCGTACCTCCATTTTTACACTCAATCCTTTGCCGCTGCTGAGCGCAAAGTTGATTACAATGACCAGCAAAGTCTGAAAGCAGACGGCACGATTGGAGAAAGATTATCAAGAAACAAAAGCAACACTCACGAGACTTCGAAAGTAGAAAACGCCAAGATACTCACGGCCCATCGCAATGCGGCAAGAGTACCAGCTTACCGTCCAGCCCAGTAAGGTAGCGCCAATTATGCGAGCAAGAAGGACATGAAGTTGATCAATTTTGTCCTCTAGAAACTAAAACCAAAGAATCGAAAACGGCTACACATATCCCTAGAATTCAGGATCTGCAGCTTCCCACTTACCAATTTCAGAACAAATTCCGGAACGAACAAGAGACCGGTTCCCAACGTGAACGACAGGCACGAATCAAGCATGCTCGGAAAAGTTATGATGAACTTTGGAACGGGAGCTTTTCCAAAAAACAAGGCACAGATCAAAATCGAAATAAAACTAAAAATAATAGGTGATAAAAGCAGAAAGATCTCGAGGTCATGGCGGCGTTTCGCGGCTTCAGTCTGAAAAATGAATTGCGATTGGAACGTTTGGAAATATACGGGGCTGGGCGAATATAGACGGAAACTTACGCATGATTCGTTACCACACGACTTTCCCAAATCGAATGACATGATTCGTTTAATAATCTATCACGATTTCTAGACGGTTTTGATATAGATAGGTTCGAGGTTTGAGGAAAACACCCAGTACGCTTTCAGCACGATCCCCCCCCCCCCCCCCGGTGCGACTAAACTCGGGGTAGATCCGCACATCAAACGCGGGAAGTTTAAACGTGGAAATTTGACGTGACTCCACTTACTCACCGCACTTACTGCGGTCAATTCCTTGCTCCAAACAAGTTTTTTGAGTGTGCGCTACAAGTGCGCAGAAGTAACGATTTTCCTCGTAATTTTATTCACAGTGGGTTGGCCCTATGGACATGTTGTATAGAAGAGGTACTCGCTTTTGAATTCTGTGTCTGTAAGCCCCTTGGTACTTTTACCCCATGTTTCCCCTCTTCTGCCAAGGGGTTATAGAACAGTCAAAGATCACAGCACACAATGCGAAAAGCGTGTTCACAAACATGTCGGTAACTCGAAAAAGTCGGCAAAACTTCTGATTTTTGCTCAATCAACCTGATCTCCAAAGTTTGTTATCATAGAAGAAAAACTTTCCGACCAGCCAGTTGACAGAGCGGCCAATCTATTTTGCTTTTAAAATATGCCAGTTGCAGGATTGCGTATCGGCCAGAGCTTATTGAGAAGAGATTACTATAATCTCCCTTGCTTCAAAAAGGAATGACGAACTTGCTTTTCAGCGGCCCCTAGTATTGCTCTTTCCTATTTTGCTTTATCCAAACGCATGACTGTGCACTGAATGGATAAACGGCATCCCAGAAATACACAAAATGATCCAGCTGTCAGTGGGTGCACTGTTGTGAAATGCATCATTCCATGTCAATAGTGCCTTAGCTTATGCCATTGAGTGCTCTTTTCTATGTCAGGAAGACACCCCATCTTTATTGGCTGTATGCCAGTGACATGACCTGGTGTCTTGTCTGCCGCCCCGTGGCCGCACCCTAGTCTGCCTGTCTAGCCTGTTTCCTGTTCCCTGTCAGCTCGGCGCAGTGCCCTCTCATGAGTGACTCGGTCACAGCGTTGCCAGATGCAGCTAGAATCCGCTAGATCTAGCGGATTTTTGGGCCGGCAGCGGACTAAACAGCGGATTGACTCTTTTAGCGGAATTTGGTGTTTTTGGCGGATTCTAGCGGATTGGTGTAAATCTGGATAAAGCAACCTATGTGCGACCATTCTAGAAACAGCACTCTTTTTTTAAAGACTGTTGAGACAGTTTTGTCCGCGTGTTATGATCTGAAGGGTCGATTATACGAGTGGGGACAAGAAATGGGGAAGCAATTTTCAGACCAGGGACCTGCCTAATGTTTTGTTAACTGCTCAGTCGATACCAAGTAAAATCACAATTGTTGATCCGTTCTCACTCGGCTCCTTATTCTACAGTATGCTCTATTACATTCGCACTTCTTGCATAAAATTTAGACCTGAGTAGGGGTAGTCGGGGAGTCCGTTTCCATCCTTAAATCCCTTCCCCTTCCCCTTCCCGTGTCCCATCCTGGCCCGCTAAAAATTTGCATGCACAGTATGAGCGATGAATGAGTGAACGTTTTTTGTTCTACTCCGCGTTTTAGTCGCTAGTCGCTAAAATATCGCTATTTGCGGGAAAAATTTTAGCGGATTTTTCAGCGGATTTCTCACTGTATTGCAGCGGTTTTAAGCGGATTTCCAGGTCCTTGGCTGTGAGTTTTCATTTTTGCATCTGGCAACGCTGCTCGGTCAGTTATTGCTGTGTGTGTGCTAGTGTGTGGCTGTCTCGAGCGTGATCCCGCTAGGTGGCCAGTAAACGACTGCTCTCTAGCGTGGGTTGCCTTTGTATTTCGCAATAGCTCTGAGGAAGCCATCCATAGCTAGCTTCCTAAAGTACGCTGGACTTGTCCCTGTCCCTGTTCAATCACATCATTAAACGCTTAGCACACTCTAACGATAAGACGAAGTACACTCTAGAATCGATGTCAGAATATTGAAATATTATGATGTTCATATTCAGCACACACCTTTTATTCAAGTAGCCAAAATTTCGGATTGCTGTCAACAGTATATGAGTCATGAAGCCAAAATTTTCATTTCCGAATGGTGCTCCCTTTGCGATCAAGGATTTCGACTTTTTTTGCATAGGTCCTGCATGTCCAGAACTTTTGGCTACCCCCTGTAATAGGTGGGGACTGAATCTGAATACATATCATATTTGTTTTTCAATACTCTGACATCGATTCTGGAGTGTACTTTCTGTAAGGGACAAGTCGTCGTCGTCGTCGCTATGTGGGACATTATATCACATATCCGTTAAGTGCACAGTCGTGTGCTTGGACAAGAAGTAAAATAGCAGTCGCAAAAGCGTTGCACAAAAAATGATTTACCCGCCATGGGTCGAACACTTGAAGTATTAGTTCGTACCTAGCGTGGAAGGAACACGCCTGACCCACTTGGCCAGCAGCTACTTACGAGCACTGGCGTACGTAAGGGGGGGGGGGAGCAATGCGGGCAATGGCCTCCCGCGAAACCAGATAAGTGGCCACAGGGAGACCCTGCTGATGTTATCCAAAGTGTGGCCCTCCGACCTGGTTCATGTTATGCCCTCGGGGACACAGGATCTCAACTCATGAAACTTGAGATGTAGGTGCAATAACAGAATGCAGGATTTCTGCCGAGGTTTACTACATTTTCAGTGATCACGCATGGTTTGAATTGCCGCCATGATCACTAGCAGCCTATAGCAGCAGGCAGTGCCCTAGCCAGCATTTGGGCGGCAGGCGGCGGGAATGTCGGCTGCGTGATTATCACTTACGTGATATGTTTTATTGTTTGCGTCCGATTCTGTCTGCTTTGCATTTTTTGAAAGATGGCAAAGCTACTTTAGATTCTTTTATAGCGTCATCCTCCGTAAAGCGTATGAATAAACACGAGATACCGACTGGTGTGAGGTTATTGTGTAGCTAGCAGCGCTAAGGTGCGATTACAGCGTTACTGCAGGTTTTTTGCTGCAAATTTATTCATAGACTCATGCAAAACTATATATTATGAGATGGCAATTTCGCAAAAATTTCGCCTCCGGCGGGGTGGGGGCACATTCCCACCCCCTCTCGGGCGCTTCGCGCCTTCGGCGCTCACTGCTAAAGTACCAACTTGGATCTCCATTTTTGCATTTGGCCCTCTCCGTCACCTGACTCTTGCGTACGCCCCTGCACGAGGACTTGCGGATACGCATGATAGAGATACTCGCAGGCCTTTGTACTGTGTTGCAGTGTGTGAAATATGAAGAAAAGTATCCCTTGCAGAGTCCACAGTCAAACAGAAATCTGAATGTTTCACGTCATGCAATCCATCTCTGTGGTTTTGTTGCTGACATCCTCATCCAAACGTCGCATACATATGTGGGGCGTTCTTTGTCTGTGGCCGAGTAACTAGACCAGCTTAGACACTGTGTACACTAGTAAGTCTAAAAGTTTTTCGTTCGTGATAACCGACCATTTTGGAAATAACGAATACGAGATAGCGTTGTTTCGTGACGTCATTTCCTTCTCTGCCAACCCCATGCTTCGTGCATTATTATCTCTTTCATGTATCCGTGTGAGAGAAGTGTACCAAAGCTGCTGTCTCCCTGGTAGCTTACAACTAGTCGCCAGGTTGGGCTGAGCTAGTCGATGTTAGCACAAAGGACCAGACTAGACTGCACTTACCACCATGATTTATTGAATTTTTACCAGTTTTCGCGTTTGCGCATCATGAGAGCTCGTAGTCTGGTTGAAGATGTGAATTTCACTTCTCTTGCTCTATCACGCCTTCGTCAATAGGCATTGAAGGAACGGAATTAACGCAAAAGTCTGCATGGTTCTACTGCTCCAGATCTGAACACACGGAGGAGTCTTGCCTCCTCTGACTGATAAATGCTAACCTGTCCGCAGGCCATATTTGACTTGATAACAAGTCTATATATAATTCTCGTGCAGGTAATTAGCCTTTGAGAATGCTCTGATCAGGTGCGACTCAAATGTCATCATTGACGAGAGTTTCTAAAATAAAAAATCATTTCTAACCATAAATGTCTCATCGATCTTTAGTTTGCTTCGACTTAGCAAACGCTTTTTTCCAAGTCCCCCATTTTCCATCTACGCGTGTATTAATTCAAGCAACGTCCCTTGGCCGTGTATTGCGTATCGATCGAGGCGACTAGGCTCGGCCAGGCTTCCCATTTCCACGAACGGCCCAATGCCCTTTTATGTACATTATTAGTGCGCCGGTGAAGGCGATCCCAATACGCACGTGGGCGTTTTTCACGGCCGGGACCTCTCTCCGCTTTCCATTACGTTCTCGTACACGCCTCTTTCGAACAAAATGAATGAAAAAGCTACTGAACCTACGTAGTCGTCAATCATGCGCATGCGTAGGCCGTCGACGGGTTGGCACCAACACGACGACACCCCTGATCGTCGGCTGGCCAGAAGTAGGCGAAAAAGAAGAGAAATGATTATGAATGAAAATGCGACTAGCCACGACCACTTTGAATTCCTGCTTACGAATTCCTAGCTAGCTTTCACTATACCCAGCTCGCCGAACGACTATGGACGCCCCCAAAAGGCTTTTCGGTACACGGGCGTGCACAGTTTCTATTTCATCCATTTTTAGAACCTACCCTGGCTCGTATTCACAAACGTCGTATCTTTCCTGTGACGACGGTCTATGATTAGGTTTTTACTGGGGGATGATAAAAAACCAGTGATTACCGATCTGTCTGCGTTAACCGGGTCCGTTTTCCGTTCGCTGACGCATGAAATAACATCTGAAGTCAATTCGTCTGGCTCGACAATGTACGATATTTCCTTCTGGTAAGTGTTGAGTGCCTATACTTATCCCTCTTCCAAGCAAGTCTGATCGTGAGCTCTCCCATGAAAGAAGGAGAGGAGGACGGGCTTCGTTTGTGCACCTTGCTCCGCTAGAATTGTTGATTCAGAAGGTGGGAGGCGTTTGATTTTGGCTCAGTATAGGCATTTGTAATATTTGAGCATTGCCCCTAATCAATGCTGTTCACGTACGGCTTTGTATAAATTCAGAACGGGCCGTCATTTCCTCGACTCTGTATCCAACCGAGTTCCATTATCGTTTCTCTTTCGATCACTTCAATCGTATAAAATGAAAACGACTGGTGGTGTGTCCACGAACGGTGCTGGTGCGTGCGCTGGCGCCGCTTTGGAACAATTGGAAATAGAGCCCAAAAATGACGACGAAATAGCCGATGGACTGCCCGAACTGGTGGTCGATACAGAAATGGGTAGCAAGGCTAAATCGAATGGTGTCGGTTCGACCGATAGTGTTGACAGTGGTTTGGCCGGAGATCACTCGTCGCCCGAACATGAGCACGGATTAGCCTGTGCTCGTTCGAATCGGAGGCGACCAAGAGGCGCCTTGAAGATCCCACCTTACCCCGGCTTCGAATGGGTCCCCGCTAGCCAAGCTCACAATGAGAATGGCTATTATTCTAATTACGATAAACTCAGTCCTCTAGCCGACGGGGTCATGGATGGAGAGTTTGGAATGGAGGCCAGCTACGGTTCGCATATCGTATATGTCCATGTTAATGCTGGAGAAACGTTGAGCGTACGGGTTGGTGACGAAGTACAACATATCGCAGGTAAGCCAGCTTATTCCTGCTTCGTGCCGTATACTTTGTATACCCGCGTTCACCATATTTCACCTTCTCATGACTTGCCTACTCTAAGCATCCAGTAAGCTGCACTTCTTGTCTGCCATGTTTCCCATGTCTCCTCCAGCCAACTCCTAGGAAAGCTTTTTCTGATCGTGAGGTGCCAACTTCATCACATTCCCTTTTGCAATATTCCTAAGCGGACTCCTTTTTTCAATACTTTGCAATTCTATACGACGCGATGAGATGGTCTGTTTGAGTCTGTATTCACACTAGAAGAAAGGCTATTCACGTCAGTCGCAGCGGGTGTCCCCCTCGACGCCCCTTTGTGGCAGCAACTTGTTCGTGGGTTGTTGAAATGCGCATTAGGAACAGAAATGCACATGTTTAAAAATTCAAATCGGAAATTTCGTTTCTTTAGAATATTCTTGTCCGAGACCTTCAGTTTTCCAGCCTATTTTATGTTTCCTTAAGTTTGTTTACACTGAAAAACTTTTACGCTCGACTGCCACCCTTGGCAGTCCAGTTTTGGAAGGCGTACACTCCTTGTTTACGCCAACTACTTCTTTGAAGAGGCGTAGACACGATGGTCTATTTGTCAAGGCCGTAGACAGTGACAGAATGTTTTAATGTCATTTTTGTATCTTCTCAGTATTTGAACAGGAAAACTAGAGCAGGTGAAGAGTAAAGGTGGAACACAGAAGCCCGCGTGCAAGTGAGAAAAAGGGATGCAATAAGAACAGCAGATAAATTTCAATGCTAGCCTTAAACACTTGAATTCTATTCTAGGACCGGCAACAGTTCGAATGGTGACTAGCCGCAATTCTGGACCACCCGCTCCTCTGCCCTTGCATGTACCACCGGGTCACATCGTACAACAAATAGTGGACGAGTATGGAACCTTGAAACACTTGGTTCTCAGTCCTCAGGCGCAGCTCTCCAACTCGGCCACTGCCAGTCCATTCCAAATGGTCAACATGCCGGTGAGTGTTCTGGAAAATCCCTTGCGCATATATTTAGAACCAAAACAGTCCGAGTTGCTGAAGTGGATTAATCTGATTTGGGGTCTATGTATAGTAATCGCGCCAAGTACATTAATCTGTTTCCATCTATGCGTGCCTTTCGGTCGATGTTAGCCCAAAGGCTCGCTTAGGTTTGGAAGATTTTACCACCCACGTATGGTTAGCTTTTACCAAGCAAACATTGACTTGCGTCAAGCACCGCTTCTCCAGTTGATTAACGTCATTAATAC
This sequence comes from Mesodorylaimus sp. YZB2_4, assembly GCA_030248295.1. Classification (NCBI taxonomy): domain Eukaryota; kingdom Metazoa; phylum Nematoda; class Enoplea; order Dorylaimida; family Dorylaimidae; genus Mesodorylaimus; species Mesodorylaimus sp. YZB2_4. Next base: position 145,786 of record JASANH010000661.1, on the reverse strand, counting down.
GAGGCCTAGAGCGTAGGCGAATACGGCCTTCAATGGCAGCATATCGGGCGCTGCGTTTTTTTTTGCAGCTTCCACGCTCGGAAAGGAGGCGGAAGAGCAAGAATAAGCTGGCGACGGGGAAATTAAATTCGATCTAGAATGAACAGGGACCCTCTCAATGCTCGTATGGGTCTCGTTCCCGGGGGGAAAACACAAGCTCGAATGAACAGCAGCTTGAGTCAAAATAGCCAAGTCCGTGCCGAGTCGTGGGTTGACCGTTGAAGCAAAACACTTTTCAGTCCATTTAAAGTTATCTAAGTTTTTCATAGGCAGACACTGGTGACGTCAAAGGTGTCATTTTGATGTTTATTCGCTACTCTAATTTCGTTTTGGCACGTGGGAAGTTGGGAATAAGAAATAGTTTGTCCTAAGCCATACTACATTCTATGACGACGTGGGTGGTCTTTTAACGAGTTTGCTTTAGGTTTCCATTCGAAAATGATTGGGGAACGTGAAAATTGAAAACCTACTCAGTAACATAACCGCGGGGGAGTGGCAGCAGGAGAGACTACTATTAAAACGCAAAAAGCGTGAATGCTCGATTTTTGAAGTCTGACGAATATTGGGGTCAAGTGCAGGTTCAGTGCGCTTCCTTGACTGTAGCTTATATGGGATTTTGTTACCATTATTATATGGACTTATATGTGACATTGTTACCAGATAAAGACTAACTAACTTCACCCTTTTTCACACGGATGGGTTAAAAAAGAGTCTACATTCAAAGTTGATGCGGGCGACCTTTAAAAACCTGAGAGCACCATGTATTCACATACGTAGGTCATCCTCAGTGCCATTCGCATGCTATCAAGGTGGCTCCTGGCACCTGCATACATAGCCTAGCATACTGTAGGTACCGACAGGAAGCTTCTTGTGTTTGTAAGTGCGTGTGTCTGTTATGCGGTAAGAAATAACGGTCTTATTTTCAGAGCGGCTACGTCTCACCCAATGTACAATACGTTGATGCTAACGGGACCGCCTTCTATGACGGGGCATACACTTACATCGTATCACCCGACCCGAGCAATGGTGAACTGTTAGTGGATAGTGGAGGCGCGTGTGTGATAGATCCCTCTGATGTGAATGGCATATCACCGCCAGCGTTCCAATCGCAAGAATTCCAAGAGCCTTCAATGCATCAGAATACGAGAGAGCATTTTCGACGCTCGTTCAAGCAATATCACACATCGCCGTTAACTGTCGATGATCAAACGAGAATGAATGGCTACGACGGGGTCGAAAACCAATATCGATCAGCGCCGCCAAGGGTTGGCGGGCGACGAAGACGAGGCATGTATCGAGGACAAGGAGGTATGGTCACAGAACCAAGTAGTCATTTTTTTGGGCTCGTCAAATGTCTGCGACATTCCTCGTGAATTTTTGTGTAGGATTTAGGCTATGCAGTCTCCCCTGGCGCGACACTGAATCACCTGGGTGTAGCGTGTATTGTGCTAATGAGATGATTATTCCTGACCCCAAACTAAAGTTCAAATGGCTTTGTTTTCTTTTTGAGTGGCACAATAAGAAGGGCTGTTTCAGATGGCCGCTACCCGACTCATGACCGCTTTTCAACGAAACCTACACGTATAAGTAACGACAAGTACCGCAATCCTGCCAAACTGGATGGACCGATCCGCAGATCATATCATAATGGTAAGACAATTTGGTAATGGTATTATTATAGGTGTACTGACAGTTTTCTGTGCACCATCGCAAGCTGTATTTGAAATGCGTTTCCCGCCAAAAGTTGCTATAGCAAGGCCCTACAACTCACATCAGTGAGAATAGTGTCGTGTTGTGTCGATTCGTAATCGGAAGAAGGTGAAATAATTCAATCCCATGGTAGCGCAGTCACTGCATAATACGACTTTCTGCCACGACTCCATTGCAAGCACCCTATGCTTGTGAGGTGTGGGACAGCCTTTTTCCAATGGCGTTAAGCGCCGTTTTAGTTAACTAAGGATTTCATAAATGTTAGGGAAAGATAAAATTGGCTGACATGCGTACTGTACAACCATCTTTTCAGGCTATTCCCAAGCACCAGTTACCACACAATATCGCCCCGCACCCGAGCCGGCCTCGGGCGAGACCAGCACATTGAGCTCAAGCAACGTAACTTCGAGCCACGAGGATGATGAAGCGATGAAGATCACCGAAATGTTATCTCGCATTCCGCCACCGCAAGTCCGCGATATCAGTTCACGTGCGGCTTTCGTTCAATGGCAGCCGTTCGACTGTTCCGAGGCATCGGCTAATGGAGGGTCGTTTCCTCAAATTGACGCTTCCGAATTCACCTACGAAGTCTTACTTTACGAACACACACCGGAAGGGCAAGAAAAACAGAATCATCGATGTCAAGCTGAGTTGTACCCGCAGAAATGGTTGACCGAGTTGGAACCTGCCAATTTATATTTCGTGAGGTAGGTGGCTGGAGATGGGAACTCAAGACCCCTCAGACAAAATGACCCAAACTGCCCATTCACTTCAGACTCCGAGCCTTGTTAGAAGAACGAGAAATTTGTGGCGAGCCTTCAACTGCTGTCATGTTCAGGACAAAGGCTGCCCAACCAGATAAGCCAAACTTACCAAAAGTGCAACAAAAATGTAAAACTTGGCTGCTGATAACGTGGGAGAAACCCATCGAGAATGGATCACCGATCACTGGCTACCATTTGGAGGTAGAGTCATGTAAAGAACATGGATTCGAAGAAGTCTATTCCGGATTGGATGACCAATACAAGATTCTGAATCTGCAACCAGCCTCATCTTATCGAATTCGACTGGCCGCCAGTAACTCAATTGGAAAGAGGTATGTGCACTGGGAGGTTTTCTGCTGTTTTCAGTTTAGGTATGTCATTGCGCTTGACTTTTAGCGAATACAGCGACATAGTGACTGCGAACACACCTGGCGGAGCACCCTCTGAACCAGAGCCACCTGCTTTGCTCGAGGCCACTCCGAGTACATTGACCTTGCAGTGGAAAAGACGCGATGGCGACGACGAGTTTCAGCTTTTTATGGAGAAAAAAACGGTAAGATTCATTTTCTATTTTATAGAGTTGGCGTTTACGATAGCTACATTCTGGCTTATCATTTTCCCCTTACAGTTGTAGGCTGTTGTTCGAGACCCTTTGAAATGTGAGGCATGATACAGTATTTGTGGCCTGAATGACATGAGTTAACCCTATTTACTCCCTCTCTCTCCCTCCAGTTTGCGGCTAGTGATAAGAATTTTCTAGGGTTATCAGCCATTGACTACGACTCGGGACATAGTGTACACAGTGCCCCGTCTGTCCCATTCTCACGAGTATCGATTCCGTTTAACGGCCTCCAATGACGAGGGCAGCAGTCCCATGTCCCAGGTGGCCACGTTCCGCACATTGCCGCCTACGCCTCGACCGCCATCCAAGCTGACATTACGCAGCTGTGATTCGGATCAAGCATGCATCTCGTGGGCGTTGGATGAAGAAGGGGAACAAGAAACGAGCTATGTACTAGAAATGGCGAAGGGGTCCTCGAAGACTTGGACGACCGTTTATGAGGGCGAATATCAAGAGTTTGTGGTGACAGAACTGGAACCGGGCTCCATCTATCGATTCCGAGTTTCGAGTCGTGGCGATGGCGGAGTCAGCGAGGTGAGGGTAGCGCAAAGTCTTTTAAGGTGGACATTTATGGTCTGCGGTACACGCCTGACCAGACCACAAGCCACTAACACAATAGTAAGAGTCACGTGCTGGGTGTCTGCTCTACATGCAATATCCGCTTTCAGTTCTCCGAAGAGCTCGAACTGACGACTCCGTGTCGTGCACCAGGGCCTTGCAGTGCACCGACGTTGCGAGCTAAACCAGAGCCGACCGTATTGCACTTGAAATGGACCACACCTGAAGTACGCGGTGGACCCGACACTATCGAATACGAACTATCCTTTGGTCACCCCGTGAAATCAGAAACCGCCAAATCTGGTCGTGATGGCAATGCGGATCATATCGTTTATCGTGGACCCAGCACTACTCACACGGTCTCGACGGGTCTTCAACCAGGTTGCACCTACGTGTTTCGAGTCCGCGCGCATAACAGCATCGGTGCTGGAGCATGGTCGGAGCCCTTCGAATGTCAAACATCGCCTGCACCGCCCGATTGTCCCCAACGATTGAGACTAGTCGAGGCTACGTCGAGAAGTGTCTATCTGATGTGGGAGCCACCCGGATTCAATAATGGATCTCCCGTTACCGCCTATCGACTGTATCAAGCATATCGAAAGTAAGCTCTGACACACTTTAACTTTGGTCCAGTTTCATAATCCCTTCGATTTCAGATTGAGCAACGTTTCTCATTCCCCTGCCCAAACACCGACGCAAGAACAACCCACTGCGCAGACGGCTTCTGAATCGCCTGTCAGTCCCGAAATGCCCATGACGTTCCAAAAACCTAACCATCGGGACCACACCTTTAAATGTTTCCAGCGGCAAGTTTCAGCTGCATCCGACATGAGTGACGATTGTGTGTTTTCAACCCAATCCGAAGCTGGGGCTATGGTCGAAATCTACGTTGGGTCTGAGCTACGCTACGAAGCTTCGTCCTTGATACCCGCAACTGAATACGCATTTTGTGTGCAAGTAAGGACGAGTATTTTTGGTTCTGGTGAACATAGGCTCTTGCTTTCATTGAAAGTTTGCCAGCACTCAAACCAAGCCGCCCCCATGTTCTGAACTCTTCATTTGAGTCATCTTTTTCCCCTCGTGCCCAGAGGACACTGCTCTTGTTAGCCTTCACGCAGCCACGGGCTAGCCTCCCCACTGATAAGCCCATAGTGCCCAAAGATCCGTCTCTGCCATGCGTCTCACCGTCTTGCTTTTCAGGCCGTGAACGAAGCTGGCGAGTCGCGAATGAGCAATGCTTTATTCTGCCGTACTCCAGCCGACGTTCCCGACGTACCAACTGTACTGAAAGTTGACCCACGGTCCTCGTCCGAGGTACGCCTCCAATAATTATTTCGGGTGACGCTCGAAACTTTTAGTGTTGTTATTGTAGATCACGATCTCGTGGGACACCCCCGCCGAAAATGGTAACCCCATCGTGAACTACCATTTGGAGATCTTACCAGCAAGAATGGACGAAGGATGTTCTGGCTTGACATTCCCTATTGCCTTGCCACCGAATCTGAGCCAGTTTACTGCCGACAACTTATCACCAGCTACGGCCTACAGGTTTGTACTTACCCTGCCATCGGTTCTCCCATGTGGCATATGCTCATTTCAGATTCCGACTCCAAGCAGTCAACGACATCGGTCCAAGCGATTTCTCTGAACCATCCGTGGCAACTACACTACCCCTTCCCCCGCCGCCACCCAAACTGGAATTGGCATCAGCCACGCACAGTGCTTTGAAATTGAAATGGCATTGCGATGTTATGTCGGACCAAGACAAATTCACGTACACTTTGGAAATGGAGAACAAAACGGGCGCATTTTCACCATTGGTTACGGAACTGATGGCACCGAGTTACAAGGTGACTCGACTCAATGAGTCCACTTCATATCGATTCCGCATACGCGCCAGTTCGATGCTGGGCGGTGTTGGACAATGGTCGGATGTGTTCGTGTTTACAACATTGCGGGCCCCGCCGCCCCCTGTCAAATGTAAATGAGGTGGAGTGTTCCTGCGGAGTATAGGTATCAGACTGCTTTTCTCGTTCAGACTCACCAAAAGTTAGTGGCATAACTGAGACCTCGTGCGAGATCGATTGGCAGCCAGTGAAATTAATCAATTCGGTGATGACCAATGATAAAGTCTTTTATGATTTACAAATTCGAAATGTGTGTTCATCGTCGAACTTTAGCGAAGGTGTTTTCGAGACGGTAAGTTCGCTCTATTTCTGATATTCCTATTCTTTATTTTTAATTTCCCGGTTTAAGGTGTACAAAGGGTCCTGCACTAATTATCGATTGACTGGATTGACGCCTGGAGCAGCTTACAAAGTTCGCGTGTGCAGCGTTCGCGTTTCGGATTCTGGTAGCGAAACGGAAAGCGCTCCATCGCCGATATCCACATTCTCTACTGTCACACCACCATCGACTAGGTAAGTCGAGGTTTCGGCAATGGACCCAGTTTCATTAGGGGCCGAAAGGACTGCGGTGTTCATATCGATCTCGGTTCTCACTGAGGTGTCGGAATTGAGATTTAAAGCTACTGTCATATTATGGAATAGGTGGGGCAGACACATCCTGTCTGTCCCACCTGTCACTGTCCTGTCTGCCAGCTGCACCTAGTACTGTCTCTAAAGTCATACGCTGACTACTGGCTCATCGATATACATTTTCCCTCGTTTTAGCTCATCGGAAGAAACAGAACATGGCGAAGGTGCATTTGGGACAAAGGTACTATCAGAGGGGCTGAACCTGATCTGCGGTGACGATCGTCAAATATCGGATCGTCAATGGGCCATGCTGATATTGATAGCATTCAGTCTGCTAGCTTTGCTGGTGGCATTTGTTTTGCAACGATTTATACCTGAGGGATCAGCAACAGACAACGATGTGGCATCAGTCGACGCACAATTCGTCAATACTGCGAGATAAGTGCGTTGCTGATTACCTGATCTGAGAAGCCCTATAAGCGTAGGTAGGTAGAAGGAAGCAGTGCATGAGTGAAGGGCAGTGCACGGTGTGAATGGGTTTAGTAATTGTGCGTTCTGTAGCAGGAAACGCATTAGAACCTTCTGTTTTTGAAAAGGGCGTCTTTTATGCTTTGTCCATTTGTAATATCTTATCGGATCTTTCGGTGTACATGACGAGTGGCTGGCCTCCGCCTTGCTGAGCTAATGAACGGGCTTTGTTTACGGGCTGTTTGGATAATACCCGGTTTGCAAAATGAGTTCGCTCACGTTTCTTCCATGGGTTGTTAGTGTTAGCTGGTTGGCTGGACGGAGTGTGCAGGCTCTGTATGGTTCTTGTGTACTTATCATATCTTGACGCTGGGTGTCAGTCTAACGTTTGTTGTGGTAGAGGTAGTGATTGGTCATCCGATGGATATCCTATTCTTATTCAGCATACCATGTGCATTTATTCCATGTAATATTCGTTTACTTTTTGTACTGGGAAGGACGAAGTCAGATGAACGAACATCTCTGATGAACGAATGGTTGTCGCTGTTGGGTCGGGCTTTTGCTTGTTTATCATGCGGGCATCTTGTGATAAGGTTGGGCAGTTTTTAAGAAAGGACGTGCTTGTTGGGTATGTTCACTGTATGTGGTCCGTGAGTGTATATTTATTGCGCTTACAGTATATGGAAATCGGGTGACTTCAACGCGAATGTGCAGACTTGCCTTGGCTGTTCTGTACGTTGGGAGTAAACCTTTGATTTGGCTACCTTTGATGATCAGTCGCGAGTATCATATAATTTTATCAGCACACTTGTAAAGTCCTACCAGTGGAGACGGAGACTTCAGGGTGAAGATTCCATGTGAGTTGGTCGCCTCTCGACCTTTGTCGGCAATAGGCAAAACAGGGGTCGTTCCGCGGGAACTGGGTCGACGAGGGACATAGCACAAAAATCTATTTGCCGCCGGATGCACTTGCACGAGTATGTATAGCATCCATTCTGGGGCAATAGCGTCACAGAATAGGTAGGTTCGACGAGGTCTACCATTTCTGAACTTGTCCCATGAAAACCTCGAGCGAGCTCTCAGCGTCTGGCCCTGACCTAGGAGAGGCAGGCCAGTTCTCTGAACCAGTGCACATAGGTGCAAATAAAATATCCACCCCTATTACATTCAGAATTCGAGTCCATACGACAGGCCAGTTGGTAAAAGCTGTAACTCCTTATTCTCCTGGTTCACTCGCTAAAGATCTGCAGATGATACTGTATTATCAGAGAAAGGAATCTAGGCCTCGAAACACTGGCAGGTACAGAACTTACGCACCATTATGTGAAGAAGCCAGAGGGTCCAAGATGCCTCTGGTTGAAACGAACAGAGGAACGTTGTCATATGTGCCCCTTCCTCTACGCATCTCGACTGCTGGACGGCGAGACAAGTGACGCTTTGCTCAAGTGAGCACCGTCGCCAAAGAGGCTCTCTAGAGAATGCGACCAAGTACAACGGAAATTTGAATCCCTGGCGACGGAGTTCGGTTTGTAAGCCCTCGCTAACCTTGAACTCCAGACCCTGGGTGACTTCAGTGTACTGTCAAGGTGCTCCGAGCGGACAGATGGAAGCCAAACGAGTTAAGGATGTCGAGCACCGACAGGGTTAGGGCCCGCACGCCATTGTACAAGGAAGTGCGCCAGTCCAGTATGCCATTCTGTGGAGGTGTTCGTAATGGAGACGCAGAGAGGGGAGCTTCCGTGTGCGCCGGTTCCCCACGGCCTTCCTAATCAGGGTTGACTGCTGACCGGCTACACGCAAAAAGTCTCCGATTAAACGGGCGGAGTCCAAAAAAACGCAAATAATGCAAAAACCATCGTAAATCTCAATTCATAATGGTTTTTTCTTATTTATTTCTTCTCTGATTGTGGCAGATTACAGATTTTGGCTTCAAGCCTTTGTGAGAATACTGTATTAATGTCCGTGTGTGACATCAAGAAATTCGCCTCACTTTATTGGCAGGTTCATCTCGAGGTCTGAGGTCTGGGCTTAGTCCCTTGAGCGTCCTTGGATTTTCTGATCGAGTGAGCATAAGCATTTTGAGTTAAAATGTGACGGCTAGCGATACGGTTTTGTGATAGCAAGTTTGAAAACTGAATTTTCTATTTTAAATGTCTGACTAATGCCTACTTTTCGTGCGATCATGATGGCTTAAAAGGCAAAGTAGAGGCTTTTCTTTTCACACGTAAAAACCAATTTCGTATCCCATCACTCGAATAAACCCGATAGTTACAAATTCTAACAAGGTTCTAGCTCGCTAGTCTCTGTCAAACTAGGAAGTCATAAAAAACATAAATGTATTCTGGGCTCTCGATTTCGATCATAAAAATTTAACACAGACGTCTTGTTACGTTGGAATAAAGTCCGAGCTTGAAGCAGGAGTTAGAGCTAATTAAGAAAATTAATGCAAGCACCCAGCGGAGCATGGCTTCCGACAAGCGCTTTTACTTTTCTTCTCGTTGCCTTTAGTCGAAGAAGAGGGCGAGGAACAGAGTAAGCTCGCTTGTGTTAAAAGGGAGCTTATTTTCGCTTTTGCCTCCGTTTGGCAATAGCATGTGATACTATTTTCCTGTTTTTGCTCCCTTTTCTTTTTCGCCTCGACCACCCGTTTTACGATTCAACGGATTCCGGGCCTCTGATTGGCGTTGGTTCAATAAATTTCGTTCCCTCTCTCGCCGAGCCCTACTTGAGACTAACCGAGTAAAGGCAAAAGGAGACACTGTCGTTTGGTCGCATGCATAAGTTCTATAATCATTCCATCACTTTGCCTCGACCAAACGCCCTCGAGCAGGGCCCGATGAGGAGCGACAGTTCTTCTTTGACTCCTTCACCCGTCTATCTCGGAGGGTCTGCCTGGTATTCAGGGGCGATATGCTAATGGGTCTGTGAATGGCCGCATTGTGTCCTTGTGAGGGAGACACTAAGACACGATTTGCCCTCGGTAAAGCAGCCAAGCGCTGCCGGGTGGTATTAACTGGCATTGCAACAATACGAGGTACCGAGTTCGAGAGCTGGAATTGCCCGTTCGTCTTTTTGGCGTATTCAATCATGTCATTGTGCTTTACGAGGCCACGTATTGTGCCGGCGTGGTTAGCTAGCAACGGGCTAGCAAATACATTACTCGTATTGGTTCCAGGGCCGCGTCTTGGGCCTCTCGAGATTGGTCCAATATTGTCTTGTCCTAGTTTGATATAATTATATCTGTCGCACACTTCCACCCCTTCTACTTCTCGCCCATGGCCCACCCGCTCCGATCGAACTATGCGTTAGTTGGCGGGGCGATAGTGGCAACGGTGGATGTCAATGGCACTAGTGCATTCCACAACTTGGTCTAACAAGGACCGTCTTCCCGTTGGTGCACAGTGGGCAGGGGGCGTAGCTCGGCAACAAGCTAGGTATTGAGAGGAGGTATGCTCAAGGTCGTATGAAATCATGTAATAGTTAGTAACTTCATAGCTCTTTCATGATCCTGCTTACTTGTGCAAGCGACGTGTTTTTCTCGTTTGGCTAATTCGAAAACAACTCGTCGTACAAGAGTCCCCGCGGTGCAGGTGTTGATCAATTTCATTAGATTCTAACCGAGTGTGCATGTAATTGTGTGCACCTTGACCACGCTCTGGTCAGGCGGATAGGGAGCAGATAAAACACTATTTCGCTTTCTTCTTCATTTTCTCAAGCTCACGCGATTCATTCTTGTAAGGATGCTCGATGAAAACGACCAGCCGTCATCTCTCTCTCTCTGACCCTTATTACAAGACTTCGCGTGTATATATTATTACCAGCTTCTAGTTCGTGCCTTTAAAATACAAGGCTGTCCCACCGACCACGTCGAAGCACGCGAGAGAGGATAAAACTAACCGTTCCGATCTCACCTGAACGCCTTCGCGCTGTCTTGTTGCCCCTTTCTCATGCGCAATTATGGAAAGCCGTATTGTTATCAGTCAACTGCAATCGAAGTCGATATTCTTCGACGAGGCGTCCTCTCGTCAGCACCTCCGTGGCACTGTACGGGGTCGAGGCTGCCTTGACCGTACGCACGTTTATAATGCACAGTCGTTTGCATTTGGTCGAGTCTTAGGAAAACGCCGGAAAAGGAATACGCTCGAGAGAGTAGATGAAGAACAACGTTTAGACGTCGGTCGCTACGTTTCTCGTTATCACATCCAACTTGGTTCGATGCGGTCGAGAGCGAAAAATTCGCCCCTAGTGTCCGCTTAGGGGTCTAAGAGTGGAGGACGTAGTCGCCAGCTGCAAACTCCTCTTTCCTCGCCGTTGCCAGAGGCGACAATTTGTCCAAGCGAAAACCATTATCCTTCGTTTTTCTTTGCAGCCTTATCGGCTGTATTTCTTTAAAATTTTTCTTCTATTTTCCAAACATAGCGCCTCGCGTGAGAATTGAGGATAGGCTAAAATGTGCTCCCCGTCGAGCCAGTCTCTCCTCGAACTAGGATTAAGGGCGGAGAAGAAATTCCGGTCAGACCCCTACATTCAGCCTTGAGCTCATCGGGTACTTTTTTCATGTTCATTCTTGCTGGGGATTATACGCTTCCGGTGGCGAGGGTCGCTCCTGGCTTGTTGGCGGGCTGTGTGGGATGTGGACAAATTATCGATGAGCAGAGCATCCAGTTTCCGACAGCCCTCCATCTTGTTTTCTCGTCTTGTGTTTGTAAATTTTTGATGGCCCTAACTGTTCGATCCTCGTCTCCGGCGGCTGTGCGGCTGATTAGGCTGCGTATTGTTGAGGTTGGTGAAGGCCAGGTGAGACAGTGGTCATCTATTGGCTAGAAATAATTGGCCCGTTGTCACTAATGAGTGTATTCGAATGGGAGGGAATGGCGCTATATGGCTGTCAGCCTTGGGGCGGACTCTTCGTGACTAGTGGGAGGCTCTAATTCCACTCATATTTTTCACTTTAAGCCGTCCATGCCGGAGCCGTCTTTTCTGTAATTTGATTTCTTCCCTCTCGGCTGATCTTATCATAGCCGGATTATCCTATCACTCTCTCGTACCTTCAGTGGCCAGGATGGCGGGCGGTTTGGGTTCGTATGGCTTCGGAGACGAAGTCGCAAGCGTGTTCCAGCGATGATGCCCTGTTCTATGCCTGATCTGAATCCTAACCGCGTGTTTGTTCTTATTTTAGCCTCTCCATGAAATCTTTGCAAACGCGCCTATAATGAAGGCTGTCCAGAGTGACACTTGGGCAGTCCAGTTCTATTGAAACTTGGAACATAGACTTAACGAAGCTAGAGAAAGAGTGGTACAGCGAGCGGCTACTCTTTCTATGATCCTAGCGATGCTCGCATTGCGTCAATTTGCTCTCTTGTAGTGCGGTGGATAAAGTCTGTCGTGTTGGCTCAATGGTAGAAAATGCTTGTGCCGCTTACTTATTTCCATAAAAGGAGATTTTTTGAATCGCATCGCTTAGTCCTGCCATTATTGGCGATTGTTGTATGCACGCGGACTGCGACTGGAATTGATGGTCCCGCTAACAGCGACGATTTGGTCATCGACGCTGGAACACTAACCTCGAAATACGGCAGACCAGTGGCCAATCAAAACGTCAGATCGGTGCTGTGGCATTGGGCAAGTTTTTCAAAAGATACCCCATTATCGATTGATTCAAAACTCGATACAGAGTCGGAAAGATTCGAGAAAACTGAAGGTAGGGAGAGCGAGGGTGCATGAGTGTGAAGACAGGATTCCTATGAGCTCTGTGTCCCTGCCATAGGCCCCAAGGCTGGCTTCCCTTTCCCGCGGACACTGGTGCAGGCTGGCTATGTTTTGAATTGAGCAGTTTAGCTTGTTCATGACCATGACGGCCAGTCATGATGTGACGCTTGGTCGTTTCATCTCTGGTGTTCTGCGATCCTTGGTCGAGTCAGGCTTCGATTTTCTTTAAGTTCCCGACACGAAGTTCCCACTCATCCATCACCAGGGTCACTTTAACGTTAAGGATTCTTTCGTTTCTAGATAACATAGTGTCCACTGATAAGACTAACCTAACGAACTTGATGAGCAAGCGAGACGCCGACGCCGATTATGAAGCCTATTACGAAACAAAGCCTTCCATACGTGCCGTACATATATCGTGCTACAGCTGCATGTCCAGCGAGTTCGAAAAATATTGGTCCCATTTGCGTACAATTTACAATCAGCCCAAAAATTTCACCGATCTCTGCTTAGATTTACCAAGGCGATCCCGCATCGGCACGCAACAATGTGATAGCGCGTGTTTGACGGTGCTAGAACGTCGCTATTCAGGAGGTAGGCCTTGCATGATCACACGCACCATTATCGATCGCTGTACTCGAAAGGTCGCTTGCAATTGCCCATAATGACCAGCACGAACACAGCTCTGGTGATAGGGTAGAACATTAGGGAGTGGGTGAAGCACTACGCCGAAGTCTGCGTAGAACAACAGAGCAGGTGGTCAGTGGTGGCGAACTCCCCAAGACACATCCTTCAGACACCTGCCGCTTCTTTAGCTCCTTACTTCCGTCAATAGAAGACATATTCAAGTCGAAGTGGAGTGAACACGAAGCCTCGGGGTTAGGAAAGTTCAGGGCAGATCTTGACATCTCAGACACAAAAAGGAGGCACGAGACAACGTTGCTTTTCGCACGCCTGATTTTTCAGGTACTCTGGTTTCAGGGCGGCCGAGTGGTTACAACGTGATTCGAGGATGTCTATCAAACGTGTATAAATCATACGTGGGAGCAAATACCAAACTCATATCACTCCGTCGCAAGACATCGACATCTCGTCGTTCAGTTTGCGAGGACATGGACGCTCGAGATTTATTGCCCTTGGCACCCAAAACAACGTCTGATGGTGAGAGGGGTGCCGTGGGTTCACGAACGGCTAATCCATTATTCCGCGCTTCGTTATGTACTTGCTATGGCGAACTGTGTAACAACCAGCCGTTGAGCGGGGCTGAGCGAGTTTACACGCCACGATCTCTACTTTCCATTTGCTCTTTCTATGTGACCATACATGTATTTGTTATAGTGCTGACAGCGCAGTCATACCGGTAATCGGTCATAACGGTGATCTACGTGTTCATGTTCTGCTCCTACGTGTGGATTATGCATGCATATTCTCCTCCTGACCCTGTTATATGATCCATGGGGAAAGGTGGTCGGTCATTTCTGTATCTCCCATAGAATGATCAATAGACGTTTCACCTGATTGCGTACAGGGTATAAATACTCGTGCAACCGTAAGGTAGCCGGATCTATTTTGCACTCAGGGCCATACTCAGCTCTCGTCGACAATTACCTACTAAAACGGTCTTTTGCCATAGTTCTAATGAAGTAGAAGAAAATAAGTTCGAGATGACTATCGAGTCTGTCACAATAGCGAGCCCCCTACTGGTGGAATCGCGTGCTGAATACGTGCCTCGTCCGTTTCACCTGCTATCACAGCGTGACACAGATAGGAGCTCAGCTTGACTTTTAAGTTCGCTCCCAGGCGCTTGGAGAGGATAAACACGGGTATAAGGTCACGCACAGTCTTGTACAGTAGGCAAACGTGGCATACATAGGCAGTGAGACTCTATTTTGTGTTGGCAAAGTCTATACATCGATTATGGGGAACAAAAATCAGAACTATTGATCAGTTTGGGATCGCTTACTCACAATGAAGTCTGATCGAGATCCATTACTTCGCCTCTTGGGATCCCCAATGAACAGACGAGGTGGCTAATCATTTCTATAGCCGTGCTCGTTTTGATTGGTGCCACCCTTTTAGCGCGTCTGGCCTTCATTTTGTACGATATCCAATGCTTTGCAATGATAGACCCGTAGGCCAACAGTTCAAAGACTCCGATTACAGAGAGACCAGCATACAGGCCACCAAGCGCTCCTACTTTGCAAAAAAGCAGGTGAAGACTGAAAGCGGTGCTTTCTTCGACTTGGCTGTATTGGAAGTCTGCGAAGAAAACCTTGATTCGACTACGGCTATAGTAGTAGTCCTTGGTGCGAGGATCCGGAGAGAGTGATGAGTAACCAAAATGATAGACGTAATCCCAAGTGGCGCAGAATGGCAGGCATTTGGTCGAGTAGAAAGTGCTGCGGATTTTGGAGCTCTGTAAAAGATTTTACCTTTTAAGATTTTCGGCTGGTACCTCCGCATCCCTAGTTTCCCCGCAGGACCTGACCCCTCGGCTGTTTCCCAATTGAGTTTTCCTGCTCATTGAGGAAGCGAGAAGATTTCCTATTGCTAGGCAGTCACCACTGGCTGGATCCAGTTGGATCAATCCGACCACGATTGGTACGGATACAGGGAGCCCCATCCATGCGTGTGTGTGCGTACGTACGTGCGTACTTTGAACAGCAAATCTAGAGGTCTTATTTATAAGTTTTTCTAGCTTGCTGCCTTCGGTACTTAGCAAACCTCCCATTTTCTCCTTCAGCAATATGACTGACGCAGTACTCGTGTGCTGGCTTGGAACAATGCTCGCACTTTCGGGACATAGTATTACCGCCATATATGCCCTCAAAAAAGGTGGGTAGGTTAAAGAGCAAATATCGTTAGTGGACCTCTCGTAGACACTGCCCTCCGTCCGACCTAATCCAAAATTATCCTCAGCTGACCCGATCCAATTCGAAAATTGTCGCCGTATCTAGTGGTGACTGTCGCCACTGGTCCCAACGGACCTGTGCACCCCCAATCATGATATTGTAAGAGAGACCGTGAGACGGTCAACACGCACGTCGTCCCTCTATTGGTAGGTGTCTCCGCCAAGTGTGTCTTGTAAAAGGCCTAGTTCTCCGCGCGTACTCGTTTAGCCTCTGCCCGCCTTCGACGAGCAGTCAACGTGTACGAAACCCATTTGATTATGCTCTCATTTTTTTAGGAAAAATGAGAACAGCATTATTGAAATGCCGCTCCCGCTCCCACGCTCCCGACGAGGGCGACATTCTAATTGGGTGCGGATGTGCTGAAGGTAGGAGCTTGCTTTTAGCCAGGTTGACCTCTAACGCTTGGAAAAACGTTGGTTGACCGCACCTAATCAAGTAAAACTGAACTAACTAAACACGCTTACCATTTCTACAATAGCTGTCGCAGTGTGGAAAGCCTGATCGTATCTTCCGAATAAGGCATCATGCAAGATCCGACCTTGTTGACCACCACATGCCATGCTCTCGTTAGGCATGTAGTCGCCGTACGGGATCAAACAATGAACCAGTGGGTATGTGATGGCGTCCATCAGCTGTTCGTGAAGACAGTTGTAGCGTTCGGGGTCGTAAAATGAAAAGTACTTGGTTTTGGCAGTCTTGTTAGAAGAAAGACAGTTGCCCGCTCTGATGTCTTGTCTGGCTGTCAGTCGAACAGTTACTTGCATACCATTGGGAACACCTGCAACATCACGAATTGTAGCGTCGCGACAAACAATTTCACTGCTAGATTTGTGGGTTTGAATTTGGCACCCATCCTCACCCCGCCTTGTGCATACCGACGGCATCTTTCAATGATGTATACACACTTCCCGCTTGCACAAGGAACCCATCCGTCATATCCTTATATGTTTGTGGCACATTCTTCCAGTTCGTACTGATCTCCACGTTCAGTCCCGACCGTTCCGATGGCTCCCTTACAGCGGCCTGTTCCTTCAAGTCGGTCTGGAAAAATGCTAAAAAATAAACCTGAATGATTCTCTCAAAAGCCCTTAGCTTACCCGCAAAGTGAAACAGTACCAGTCATCCGTGTACAGTCTAGTTGCATTCGCGCAACAGTCGTACGGCTGACCATCGAACGTGCAGCTTTGAATAATTTGAGAACAGTTAAAATAAAGACCTTCGAAGAAGTCCTTTATCGAATGCTTCTTTGTTGAAGCTTCCGATATACGGTCGAGGTACTTGTAATCGATTTCGTCAAACTGCTGCTTTTCGTTTGAACTGATGGACAGATAAACCAGCACCGTTTCAACGAATTCGGCCCTCGAACGGAATCGAGTAGCCACATAGTGCTCAGCTCTTTTTGGAATCACTATGAACTCCTCGATTCGTGATACATTTATCTGAATGGGCGAGCACACCGTGATATTGGGATAGGTCATTGATCCGACCAGGCGTTGTTGGACACTGGTCTGCGTCTTACTCCGATATTGCATGTACTGACCCAGAGTCTTAACGCTCAAGTATACGAGAGCGACGTGGCAAGAAAGTAAAGAACAGAGCCAGAACAGCTTCATGGGTCCCTTCGGAGCGATGCGTGCGTCGTGAAGGCCAGCAAGACTGATTCGATCAGCATAGGTTGCGATTTTGCCAAGTGTTTTTGCTTTTTCTGATTCTTCTTGGGTGGCATCATCAGTAGACTAAAGGGACACCGCTTATTATTTGAACTTGGCACTCACAAATCGCACTTACTTGTTCTTCTCCCTGCCCATTTCCTTCAACATCTTGGCTTGAGGATGGTTCTGGAGTCACTTGTTTTGCCATGGTGAAGAAATGAATATTACTGTAGTTACGCTGATTTGAGAGGGTATAGTGCTCTAGCCTGCCACCCAGTGCGAGCAAGTCGGCGCGATCAGAAAACGTACAAGAGAAAAGAAGAGGACAGTGGCCGCTTACCACCATAGAGAGCTCTGGTTAGAAGTGTTATCAGATAAAAGTCCCTATGAACATTATATCTGGAGAGATCAGATAGAAGAGGGGTGGTTGGATACGAGTGGTAACCATGGCATGTTGGGCCGGGCCCATCATGTTTATTGCTATCATGGCCAACTTCAGGAAGTGTATAAGGCTACAACGACGAGAACATTCAGACACCTTTCAGACGGTCAGGTGATGACTAGCAGTCATGGTGGGAGATTAATTGACTCCCCTATACAAGATTAGTTGGAAATAATTGTCGGAAAGCAAGGACAAGCAAGGTCATGTACATATACTGTAATGGCTCGGGAGATTTTGGCTCAAAATCCAAAACTTAGCAACTTACCTGATTTGAGATCTGTCTGCTTGGTCCACTTGTTTTTGTAACAAAATGCATGCGAAACAATGGAAAACAATTGAGCTTTTGCCCTAAGCTGCCATGGCACACACCCTCAAATAACAATAAACACTCCACCTATAAGACAGTTAATTTTGAAGCCCACTCTTGCACAGCCAGGGAATCAGAGTACATACTGCTGGTCAAGGAGACCACTGACGTGGTTTTTAAAGTTATCCCGTCGATGGTCGGGACATTTTTTAGGTACCATGGACCGAGGTACCAAAAGAAAATATACATAGTATGGGGCAGGAGGGAGGTGTCGGAAGGACACTGTATAGCCCTAGTGCCTGGTAGGCCATGACGAGTCGGAGAGAGTAATCGAACTCTCCCTTGGCTGGGAGACGTCATCCTCTCGGGTGGATCCTTCAGCCGTAGGCATAGTCCCAAGACTTACCTGCTCCAATCGGCGTATTTGTCACGCCGACCCATTTCCCTCCTACGCCAACCAGGACTGGTTACAACTGGCTTATGATGAATTGAGACCATGGCCTGCGGAGCCTCTGGCTCGCTCCCTACCCCCGCCTACATGTACCTTTCATTTTCTAGGGTATGTCCCATCATTTGGTACCCGTTATTGGTAAAGGCCTACCCGAGAAGTGCCCTAGCCAGACACAGGTTAATCCGCTCATGGAGCTAATGGAGAACCAAAAAACTAGTGGACAGGCAATTTTAATACTTTACTTCTTTATAAAGCCTTTCGCGAAGGCTGCTGAAAAGGCTCGTTCCTAATGCTCAATAAGTAGACTATGCAGCAAAGGGATTCACATTCGTTACTTTTCAGTGATTGCTAGTCGGCATAGTATCACACACAAAAACTAATTATAGCTGCCAACCCCAGTCACGCACCGTTTCATCACAGACTGACTATTCAACCGACGATTTCAGATCGATTCGAGTGCTTTTCATAATCAACGTCTTGGACAAAATCGCTGACTGGACCGCTTCGAGGCGTTCCCATCGGATCCGGTACGTAATCGCTGACCACACTGCTCGCACTGGCCACATCGATGTACTGTGATTTCGGATAATCATTCACCTTCTGCACAACGAACCAGCTGCTTGGCTCTTTTTTGTGCGTATTGACGGCGTGATTATCGCACTCCTCGCTGGCGGACGTGGCATACCCAGTGCTTTCAGTCTGCTCATCAGAGTCCACACTCACGCTTACGTTAACCATCATGTCAGATTCAAGTTCCTGAATGGAACTCAAAGTAAAATTTCCCAGTGTCAAATGAGCAATAATATTTCACTTACATCCGCGATAACGAGATCGGATTCAACCAAGTCCACGGGTATTTGACTATGGGCCATGTTCTTGAAGAAAAAAAACGAGAGACGGAACAGTTACGAAGCACCACGCAACACGTACACTACGCGCATTGAATCTTTCAGGCGCAGCTGATTCTGATTCTGGTTCACGCATTGTAAAGCAGGGACATTAAAGATACAGCTGTGATGAAGCGCTGGAATGTTAGCATGCGTCTGCGTGTATTTGAGTGATAGTGTATACATAGTAATGCTGCATACTTCTGGTCGGGCGTGTTCGTTGTTACTCCGATGGAGACCGTCACCGAGAGTACCTAGTTAAGCACGTGCGTTACGGGAATATTTGTGTGTGTGGTCGGTCAATAATCGAGTATGGCTCATCGTAGTCTGTTCACATTCGGTGAGTTTGGTTCCGGGTCGTGAATCCTCATACTATGTACAACCTGAAGCCCCTGAGAACCCGACCCCGTAGACAATTGGTTGACGAGCGACATCGGGATTGTCGTTACAATGTCTTCGTCATCTTGGCTCAAGAACAGTACATTAGTGTAGCAGAAGACAGAGGGCCACGCAGGACGCTGATAAAAAAAAACTACTGAAAGGGGCTATGCAGAAGCATAGAGCACATACTTGTCAGTAGGTATTCTATGAATGCAGCATTTGGTGGTCGTGAGTGTGGTTTCAGAACTATCACATATAGCATTTGCTGATCTGCTACCGTATGTTCCAAATGTGCCATGCTACTGTCAGCAAAGACCAGAAAATTATCTTCATGGACTCCTTTTGTTCACAACACAGTTATCCTGTACTTGTCACACTTATGTTAGGGAGAGCGAAGAGCAGCTTGTGTACAGTGTAACCCACCGC
This sequence comes from Mesodorylaimus sp. YZB2_4, assembly GCA_030248295.1. Lineage (NCBI taxonomy): Eukaryota > Metazoa > Nematoda > Enoplea > Dorylaimida > Dorylaimidae > Mesodorylaimus > Mesodorylaimus sp. YZB2_4. Next base: position 125,981 of record JASANH010000661.1, on the reverse strand, counting down.
CGGGTAGGCCATGGCGAGTGGGAGCGAGTGATCGAACTCTCCCCTGGCTGGGAGACGTCAACCCCCTTGGGTATGTCCTCGCTTCGTGCATAAGTCTGATCATGTTCGTGTGAGTACTCACCTTGCTGACATTGACCATTACCTGATTGTCCCTACACACACTTTCGAGGCCTTTTAGCAAACTTTTATTTTCTGTGCCGTATCGCTTTGGAATGGTATGCCACTTGAAGTCGCTTAGGGTTCTGCAGGATGGTCTCGTTCTCCGACTGGTTTGATCGGTTTTTTTTCACTGGCTGTGTTTAATTTGTATGTTTCTTAACCCATGAGTCCGCTTCCAGCGTTTGGTTAAGAATAAAATATGATGATGGACGGCCTTAGCCACAGGAACGAACCCCGCAGCCCACGACACCTCGAGTATCGTTTATTCGTCAACCACACATAAATGCCGTTTAGGCTCACAACTTAGAGGGCGGCGGCACGTTTCGGTCCTGACGGAGGTTGTGATGGTCCTGAGCCCAATTGCCCGGAGTGCAATTCAGACCAGGAACTCGATACCAGTCACTGCCCAATTCATGCAAACCAAACCAGTCACTCGGTCTCGATGTCTGGCCCGACCTAGGGAAGGCAGACCAGTTCTCTGAGTCAGTGCACTGATAGGTGTAGATAAGGTATCCACGCCTATTACAACAGTTACCTGGGGCACTTCAAATATTTATGCTTCTCAAACTTAAATATCCCACACATTTGCTAAATTAGAAAAGCGAATGTTCGCTCGAGCGTGCGAGCGTGACTCCATGGTACATTGAGTGTGATGTTTCATAATTATTCTGTCTTCATTGTCGCTAGAATAGGTCCGTTTTCGACATTTATGTTTCTCGTGTCATCGTTCACATGACTTACGATTAGAGAATGATAACTTCTAACGTCTGTCTTTTCCAAGAGACGGACAGCCTCCATTAATAGCAGAGGAATGGATGGGAGTATTAAGTAGCAGGAAATAGATGAGTAAGATTGCATACAAAAGAAAGAGTTATCGCCCACTCTTCCTGGAACAGGACCAAAATTATTTCGCTTGAAGAAATCTCCTGATGTCCAAGCGCGTGCAATGCCAAAGGCCACTAAACCAGATGGATCTGGTAAGTGCGAATGGGACTAGTAGGATTCAAAAATGATTTTCCTTTTCCTTATTTTATCTGAATTTCAGGTTCCGTCGGCAGTCGGTTAGTCGAAACTGTGGCGGTAGTTGGTTCGAGAGAGGCCATAATCAGCTAGAACCAAGTATTGAGGTACATTTGGGCAGGGCTGTTTTCGCTGGCTGCTGGCGCGACAATGTTCTATTTGTACGAGACAACGTGTGACTATTCGAGGTATCCGACAGCCACGAGTGTACAGTACGTATATTTTTCATAAGTGGCATTTATTGATTTTGTATCTTATCGTTGTCTATGCACAAGCAGGCACAGAACAGGAATACGAGTAGTTAATAATTCGAACAAGCCTACGCTACGCAGTAGGCACCCTTGTCTGTATAACGCTGTACGCACTTTGAGTATGGACTTTTCTTTGAAGGAATTTAGGCCGTCATAGCAGGTTAGTGTTGCTTCCTATCTTTTCCAAACTTGCTTCGAAACTTGCATTTCAGGTGCAGTTAGCTGGCGAATTAGAGCACGCCTTCTCACCGATATGTCTTTGCCCGAAAGCATGGTTCGATGTCGATAAGGCGATTCGTCTCGATTTGACCATCGATTCCTTCAAGTATTCTAACGTTATATCCTACATTTCTGAAGTATTTTTGGAGCAAATGGATGACTTGGATGCAGCTGAGGCTTAGTTTCTATCAGTTTAAGACTCCCGCAATTTCACCTCCCTACTTGACTACTACTTGTATTTCTCACCCGCTTTTCAACTTAAGGTTGATTCCAGCTCTATGATACCCACTTACCAATGTCGACGTTGTCGCGAAAATAGCACGGCTATAAGAGTCCTTTTGGACCAAAATATTTGCCACGCTTTTGATTTAAAGCCAGTGGAACCTAGATTTGGGGCTTATTCTGGCTATCGGCAAGTGCATATCCAATTTATAGAGCAGACACAAGGACTTGTTCAAGATTCCCTTTCTTGGAACTTGCATTTCCATCCAATGCTTGGCGCGCATGTGCCCTTTCATCCAAGACTAGGGATACGAGCTTTTCATAAAAATCTCATCAAATTTAGTGCGCAGAAATTTATTTCCTTGAGCAGACGGGATTTAATGTGCAGAGATATCAAAGTAGATGACGACTCTTCCTCACCGGAAAGATGCTTAGCAGGGTGCCATAACACACTGTATGCCGAAATATTGAGCGGCACTTTGCTGTGGCTAGCGATCACCGACGAGGACATTTCACCGAGAAATGTATGCAACATGATCGAGAATCGATATCCAACGGACAACTGGAATTTGTTTGACTTCCTTCACTATTCCAAGGTCAATAAGGACATCGGCGCGAAAGCAGCAGATTATTGCGTGAAGAAGTGCCCACCAAAATGCGAGATACTAATTTTTGACACCACCTTACAAGCGCAATAGATTTATTCGGCAATGGACATGAGAGCGATGAGGATGAACGAGAATATGTCTGTCTTATCAGTCAAAATCAGACACACGGCCGTCTATCAAGGAGGGACCTTGGTATCGCGTGAATTGTGTAACCACGGGAGGCGGCGGACGACAGTCGAGACCGAAGTGTCTAGGCAAGTAACTCCAACTGGAGGTAGGCAAGTCTAGCGACTATACGTGCCCTAGAAACATCAACCAGAGAGGTTGACGTCTCCCAGCCAGGGGAGCGTATCGATTACTCCCGACCGCCAGGGATGCTGGTTACATTCCTCCCACCGTTGGAAACATTCTCCAACTGGGAGAATTAACACTCCAGTGATGGTGCCTTATCAGCGCTAGGTGTTCCCACCGTCGCGCTACAAGGAGCATCTAAGGCTCGCCAAACCTTCACCTGGCGTTTCAATTTCGCCCGCGGGTCTCTGGTACCTCAGTGGAGGTAACCCAGACCGAAGTCGGGTGGGAGTACACATGCAGGGAACCCCAGGCCACAGCGAGCGCAAGACGCGCCGGTCCAGCATTCACCACTACCACCTGGGCTCACCCTCTAGTCTATAAGGGGCTTACATCCGAAGAAGGCCCTTAGGTTCGTGACGCCAGTGTACCCAGCGCACCAGGCGGCGGGAGATAGTCGAGACCGAAGTCTCTAGGCAAGAAACTCCAACTGGAGGTAGACAAGTCTGGCGACTATACGTGCCCTAGAAACATCAACCAGAGAGGTTGACGTCTCCCAGCCAGGGGAGCGTACCGATTACTCCCAACCGCCAGGGATGCTGGTCACAATTGTATATTCGCTATTCGTTTACTCAGTTGTTGAACAACATAGGAGGCACCTTGGGTCCATTTATTGGTGGTACACTGATGACAGTGGCCCAACTGGTGATGTTCTGTGTTACTTGCGCGGTGCAGAAACAGAGGAAGCACGAAGCAATCAGTGATAACAACGACAACAACTATGAAAATGTCGTGGCAAATGCTGTCTCGTAGAACAGACATTAATTGCTGGTTGAGTCACTTAAAATGCCCTTAGCAAATGTGTGTGAAGTATGCATACAACACTTACGGTATACCAACGTGATATCTACTTTAGTGAGGTGTGAGGACAGATCAGATGCTCCTGTATTGCGAAACGGACATGCAGCCCACCGCCTTAGCCCTCGAGTGCTCTGTGTAGTGCATGGCTAAAGTATGACATCACATGCAAAACAGAGCAGGTTGCTGATATCGCCCTTGGTTTCTTCTTCTTCGTGTAATTTAAGAAGCTGACTGTGAGGAGTGCGCGCGGAGTGCCGCTGTCAGCCTAACAATTTGAAAGCTTGGAAAAAGAAACACATAAATAAGGACCATTTAGGGAGCTGGACAGACAAGTAATGTGCCTTTCTGGAATCACGGGCAATTGGTCGCTGAGTAACTTTGTGAGGATCCTATTTTATGCGAAGATAAGGCAACACCCCAGAATTAAAAATTTTCGACAGAAAACCCTGATCGTTTCACTGAAAACACAAATCATGTCGGGAATGCATTCAGAGAAACTAGTACCATCTTACCGACCCTCGATGAGCCGGGCAATTGTTAGCCAGGGTTTATTGTTCGCCGGGCGATTGTTCGCTGAGTAACTTTGTGAGGATCCTAATTTATGCGACGATAAGGCAACACCCTAGAATTTAAAATTGTCGACAGAAACCCTAATTGCTTCACTGAAAACGCAAATCATGTCGGCAATACATTTAGAAAAACTAGTACCATCATACGGGGTGACTTTGCCTGACTTTTAGGGGCAAGCTCATGATTTCTTAATCCCATTGCTGATTGGCTGATAGGCGCTCTGCGGCTTTAACCTTAAAATAGCGATAATTCCTGCCAGCCATTCGGCCAGTGATCTTGCTATAATCAATGGCTGACCAGGGCCACCAGAATTGCTGATCTAATCATCCTCTTCCTCTTCGATGCGCAACAAATGCCGAACCCTGCCACTTCTTTTCTAATTTTCTCTGATTTGCCTGACCCGATGTTTAAAAAACCAAAGACGTCAGTAAAATTTAGCGAATATTTTGTATCTTGGCCTGAGGAGTGACCTTAGTGACCTTGGAGGTGACCTGAGGAGTAGCTTAAGCAGAAGTAGAATGTCTGGAACAGTACCCTTTTGTCGCAGTGAAAGAGACTAGAGTATTTGACTAGCCCATAATCCCAAGCTCCAAGTACGTGTACGGACAAGTACCTACTCGTATGAGAGGAACGATAGCACCGTCTTGCAAAAGGCAGTGTACCTACTGTATATACGATAAATATCACGAAATAAGTCCCTCCCATTGACCAAAAATGCCCTGCCCTGTCGAACAATTGCATGGCGAACAATTGGTGGCGAACTATTGCCCGGATGCCGCCTTTCTGAGTGGTGGAAAGTGCAAAAGTTAGCTCAGCTAGCTTATGTTCCTGTCCATGAAACCCAGCATGTTGATAGGAAAGCCTGACGTGAGTCGGTTAATGCTTCAAGGGGTGGATACACGAGTATTGGCTTGATAGAGGAGCTTACTGTACATGTGAGAGAGAATGTGCGAGTCGTTTCTGGGAAGGAAGGTCATTATCATCATTTTCCTAGCTTCTAGTCCCGCCTTGGGGTAGCATTCGATTTTCTGCGCTTTATTTTTCCGATCTGTTTGCTTCTCGTGGATTCGCTTTCACTTTCTTCACGTCTTCTCTGAAAGTGCCCAGACTTTGTTTCTTCGGCCATCGAGCGGTAGGTTTTCTCTGGGGTCGTACTGCCATCGCTGTTCGGGATACTGATCGTGAGTCCAGGTCTCTCTCTGCGCATCGCATGTCTGCCATCTCAGTCTCGATTCTATTATCTTATCGTGTATGGGTGCGATCCCAGTACCTGCCGCATATCCGGGTTCATCACTTGGCCCATCCTTATCAAGCCGAGTGTCTATGGTAGCATTCTTATTTCCATTGTGTGTGCAGCGCCTGCTCGTGTTTCCTGCTTGTGGCCCAGCATTCCCATTTGTGTAGAGCGACTGGACTGACCACCGTTTTGTACACCCTCGATTTGAGGTATAATGGCATTTACAGTCGCACAGTACACCTGTCACCTGCCGCCACTTCTGCCATGCGCTATGAGTTCTCGCTCGTCAGTCTTACATCAGCCAGGCCTCCAAGTGGGATCCCAAGTATTTCAACTGTTTTGTCTTGCTGATATGCGACCCCACTGTTGCACAGCCGTCGGTCTGGGCGCCGAATTCCAGATATTCTGTTTTCTTTAGATCCAGTTTCGTACTGTATTCCTCCGGGTGATCTTTCTCATTTGTAGCAGCCCTTGAAGGTCGCTGCGCGTTCTGTGGGCCAGCAACACACCGTCGGCGAATGAAGGAAGGATGTATGAGTAAAATTATAGGCTGCCACATGATCAGCCCAAACCGAAGTCAGTCTCTTTTGAGATTGTTATTGCCTCAAAAACTAAGGACCGAAAGATTCGATCTGTGTCAGTCGATCTCTCATTGCTGGAGAAATTGGAATACCATCTACTGTACTAGGTCAAGAATGTTCAAAACCACGGAGTTTACTGGCGCAGAGGGTCCAGAATGGCACAGAAACAAAGAAGGTCTGAAATCATTCCAATCTGCCCTGAGTTAACTTGGCAGCTACCGACCTGTCTAATCATAAACTGCCAGTGCACGCGATGAAAAATGAAACCATTGAAATGGGTTAGCTATTATCGTTGGAATTTCTGTCCACGCTTATAGTCTGAAGTAGCCTCTTTGAACATTAGATATTGAACTCATTATTTACCTTCTCAAGCCAGCCATGCTTCCCGAACTCCCTCTCACTCCGTGTGTGTCAGCCACCACAACAGCGGTCAGTGCTGGACGTGTGCCGAGAGGCCAGCTTTTTGTGATGATGGAAACACTTGAAAAAAGATTGATCAGTATCGAAAACAGAATTGCGAACCTGGAGACCAAGATCGAAGTTTGGACGCATGCATTTGAGAAACAGCAAAATGAAAGCAGAGAGCCGAAAGCGTCGATTGATAAGCTCGGTAAAATAAAAAGCTTCTTTTAAGGATCCTGAGAACCAGGGAAATTCTTTTGCAGTCCCTCTGAGCCATCAACTGGCAGAAAATATTACGGCGGTCGTTGGATTGAAAGAAGCCATCAAAACCAAAAACCGTCCGCTGAAATACACTTGGATATTGCTGTTTTGCTTGGGAATTGGTGCAACCCTCTATTGGCTCTATCAGACAACAGAAGAGTACATGTCCAACCCTTCTGCTACTAGTGTAAGTACAGCATTTTGACCAATGGTAGACTGATTTCATTTCTGTGCGCAAGTATACTCCTACTATTCTGACAATGATGAGTCATGACGGGGTCTTAGAATAAGGGTGATAAAGCCATATTTTTTGCTTTCAGATGCAGCTGGCGGGCGGCGAAGCGGAATATAGTTTCCCGCCTTTGGTCCTCTGTCCGAAAACCTGGCTCGATACGAAAAAGGCCATGAATCTGGGTTTGTCCATGGATAGCTTGCAATACTCCCTAGCTTTTCTTGATTGGCAGCCGCCGCTATCAGATTTAGACGCGGCTAGAACCGAATTTTTATCCATTTATAACAGCCAGAACTTCGAGTCACTGCTTGACTATTTCAAAGCCATTTCACCTGACCTGAAACAAGAAAGCGGACAAGAGTTAGTCCCATCATATCGCTGTTCAGGCTGCATAGAGGACCACGTGGTGGGCAAAGTGTTGTTGGATCAGAGAATGTGCTACACTTTCCACTTGAAACCAGCAGAACCTGGATTTGGAATCTACTCAGGCTCACGATCTGTCACCATCACATATCGAGATCCCACCATGGGAATGATCGATGTATCACCAGATTGGGATTTCTACTTTAATCCACTTCCCGGCGCCCTGCTCTCGATACATCCCAAACTTACGGTTCGGACATACAACTACAACACGGTCAAATTCAGTGCTCACAATTTCATCACATTGAATAAACCTGAATCACCTTGTCACGAATCGGAATTCAATGACCCCTACTCCGCAGAACAATGCATGGTTGAATGTCACAATGACATGTACAAGGCGAGACTGAACTGCGGATTACTCTGGCTATCATTCTCTCCAAATCGTCCCTCTCCCTTGGACACGTGTAATTTCATGCACAGATATCGCCCAGAGAATTGGACATTAAACCAATTCTTTAGTTCTGTTGATAATGCCCAAATCGATGCAAGAGCTGCGGACTGTTGTGTCAAACGATGTCCACCAAAATGTCGCAAGGTCATATACGACATCACATTACAGATTCAGGAGCAAATGTCGGACAGGGCAATTAGAAGCCTCCTGGCCGCAAATGCCACACAACTAACAGTGTTGGTCAAACATGGCGCCGTCTATCAAGGTGGAACAATGGTGTTCCAGGAGATGAGCACTTACTCGTTCACTCAACTAGTGAATAACATTGGAGGCACACTCGGTCTATTCATAGGCGGTACTGTCATGACGTTGGCCCAGATGATCATGTTCTTTATTGGCTATTCGTTTAGAAAAGCTAGACACAGTATGAGCGCGATAACATGAGGTTGGATGCTGAAGGCAATTTTCCTGATCGTGCTTGTGCGAACTGATTTATTTGTCAAGATACGGAAAGATGGTCTTCCATTTGACAGACCCTCACTTTATACTGTACTGTAACCGTGCGTAGAATAGGGTGGCGAAACTACCAATATCAAGTGGGAGCCACACAGGCAGATCGCCCATCGCTCGGCGATTGTCATCCCATCGCCCAAAATGTAGGCCAGCTCATACTTACATGCTGAAAATGCAGCAGAAAAAGGGAGAAACTGACCTCGACAACAGTATGGAGGATAGTTTAGGCACTTTAGTTGCAAGGATGCGCCACTCCCGCAAATGCGGGAATGTTCCCCGGGACTGTAAAAGTCTCAGGCTGCAGAAGTCAAGGAGATAAAATTTGGCTCCACCCTCGAGAAGCAACGCTGATTTACATTTGGCCGATAATATTTTGCATAACAATGGCCGATTGTCGATATATCCGGATAAAACCATTTAGCCCTCTGTAAGATAATTGCTTTTGCAGCTCCAGTTTTATGCTTGTCACTTCTTTGATAACTTAGTTTGATTCATATCCGAAGAATCTCCCTCATACTCATTGCCAGCTTTAGAAACACTGTAGACTGCTGTTCGACGATATTTTTTACAGCATATGTGGTGCGGCATTTGAAATTCATCATGGAGATGCGCAGGTACCAAGGCCTCGTCGTTCCTCGACTTTTGATTCTCCCGGTTTGTGTACTGTATGCAGCCGACGGCCTGACGCCGCGGCCCGACTGGCAGGCGCCGGCCACAGAAAGATTGAGAAACTATACAGTAGATTTATGTACTGTATCTGAGCATTTCTACCAATATAGGAATATACTGTAAAGGGCTCTGAGACTAGTTATTTGGTGTTGGCCTGACTAATGATCGTTTCCAATCTATCCCTGCTACAGTGTAGTGAGCGGGAGACAGAATGTGGAAATTCTGGTTGTCGCTTGATGAAAAGAACTCGGAAAGATTGATTTCCCGAGCGCTCAGATCTGAAATGTGCGATTTGAAAAGTGAAAAAAAAGTTAAAAGCACGCAACAGGGCTCTTATGTGTATCTTTCCAGCGCTAGGAAGCGACTTGACTCTGCTTGGATTGTCCTCTGTCGCACAGTGAACGTAGTGGTTCGCTTCGCTACGCTCTCATCCTTATAAAGAAGCAGAGGTACGGTTACTGGCTAACATTTTGAGCTGATGGAAGTGCAAACGGCATGCATATGCGGACTGAACTGCCTCAGGAATAGACGCGGGACCCCTCCCACTGTCCTCGATAACCTTTATGTGCAGATTAAAGTGCTCGTTTTCAAAAGTTGGTTTGTCGTTTCAGGGAAAGAACAAAATGGCATCGGCTTGCTTTGTTGCGATGTTATTCAGTTTGAAGGTCATTTATGGTAAGCCTTTCGACATCACCAACCAGACTCTGAAATGTGAGAAACCTGGACAAGCCTTGACCGATATTTGGTGGGACACACAATCGGTAGAAACGTACAATGGCCACCATCAACAAATCATGCATTTCAAAATTAACTGCACGAATTATACTGACTCGTGTAATATAGTAAGTATATTTTTCAGCGTTTTTTGTGCTTTTAACCACAGTTAAACGCAGGATTTATACAGTGGTCAACCCTCCTCGCTGCTCGCCCACGCCGGGCTATTTTCTTCACGAACAGTAGACTAAGTCTCGCTTGCTTCAGATTTGATTCTTAACGAGGCTATCTGATGCATTCTGTGATACAGCACCTATAAACCTATCTTGGTAGGAATGCTCAGATACATAAATCTAGTTGGCAGATGGGGTGTGGGATGCCGCAAAAGGAGTATGCTTTCGTAGTCGTCTGATTCTTCGCGATTTCTTCGCGATCGACCGCCGATACATAACTCGACGCGGAATGAACGTAGTTTACAAGGCCCGTATCGACATCTACTAATTCCTCATATATATAATTTTTTAAAGCGAAAGACCGCGAAATTTGAATTTTCTAAAAACTGAGAAATAAAACATTCTAAATCGACCGGAAGAGAAATGAGTCTTATGAGGGATTAGATGGCACCCATTGGGCATCATCACATGAATCCTGCCCGATTCGGCTTACCTTATGATGTCTTATAAACAAAAACCCGCATTTCGCAAAATAAAATTTTTTGGCAATGGGAATGGGCAATGGCAATGGGAGTATTTTTGGCACTGGGAGTATTTGCACAGGGTGTTGTATTATTACGGCCTAGGCCAGACTTTTGGGAATTGGATCAAAATTATCTATAAGGCTAGAATGGTAAAGTCGTCAGTACAGGTGAATGGGTACGTTTCGGCTGCTTTCTGCCAGACCAGGGGAATCAGGCAAGGGTGTCTGTTATTCGCACCCCTGTATGTTCGACTATCTGATTGTGAGACAGTCGCCAATTATATAAGAAGCGACACGGGTGTAAGAGGTATTGACGTGCTAGGGCATGAGCTAAAAATCAGTAATTATGCTGACGATACAAATTTTCTGGTGGCGGATACGGACTCAGTGAAGCGGATATTTTGGGTGCATGACGAATTCAGGAAAGCATCAGGAGCGACGCTAAAAAGAGCAAAAACTAAAATCTTATGCGTTGGAGCAAAGGGTAATTTGGAAATAGACGGGGAGCTGGGACAATTTATGACAGAGAAAATAAAAGTTTATGGGTTTGGATCTCACGAAGCGGGTTGGAAATTAGCGAAAACTGGGTGGCAGGGGAGCACATAGGGCAGCTAACAAGTAAGTAGCAAAGTACCCCATAAAGAGATCTCGTATTTTGGTAGGATCCATATTGCCAACACATACTTTCTCTCGAAAGGATGGTATTTGCGCACCTGAGAACGATTTTCAGAGATTTGTAGAGAGGCAAATTGATGGATATCGTTGGTATCCTTTAAAAGTGAATATGATAAATAAGTGCATTCTAGAGAGAAGCAAGGAGCAGCTTGGGATAGCCTACCCTGCTCCTACCCTACAAAGCAAAGTATTAGCTTTAGGCTGATGCTTTTACTACGCAGGATGTGCGCAGTCAATAATGCCGCGTGGCAGGTCAGTTTTGATTATTTCTACAGGAAAGTGCTGGACGCGAAGCCAAACCAGTTACATATGATTGCAGCACCCTCGACTGTACAAAGGATAAACGTAGGGCCGTGGTGTCTGCTAAATTTTCTTTATTGCACCTGAACAGTGTCGGCTTGGACGACACTGTTCGGGTTCAATAAAGACGAGTTCATTTCATCAAACACGTCAAGACAAAGTTTAGTTATAAGCATATGTTGGAGAAGAAAGTCATGAAAGCGACGACAGCGATGCAACAGTACTGGCAGGAAAAGTTGGGAGTGAAGCAGATAGATTTTAGTGCGTACTGTAGATTGACTCGGACCAAAAATGTGGATGGATATTCACTCTCTTGCCAAACACTGATAAGTATTTGGCAAGAGAGTAGATAGCATAGCATAGCACTAAATTTGCACTACTCATTGCTGTATAAAGCACTGTATACGAGAAACAAAGTCTCGTTGCCTGCAGATTTTGCAGATTTAGACGTCTAATATGAATGTGTGAATAGTGCAGTGTTGGGTATGGAGTGGAGAGACATGAAGATGTCTACCACGTTTTTGTAAAATGCCCAAGAATTGAGTACTTATAGGAGCAAGTGGAGGCACTGTTGAAAAAGTTGGACAATACTGTATCGCTTAGTGAGGAAAATAGGATTTTTGGAGTACTGGGTCTTCAAAATAAACATATCGCCTCAGTTGCAAACTTGGTGTTGAAATGTGCCCAGGGTGTATATGACAAACAAGGGTGGCCTATGAGGAAGACAATGAGTTAATTGCAATTTGGGATTCGCTGGTGACCCGACTAAAAGGACTAACAAAACGAGCTAGGTGTATTTTGACACCGCATGGTTTTCATGAGCAGTTTGTAAAGTTGTCTTTTATCGAGGTTTTGTATGCGATCCCAGGAGGATAAAGTCTGAGGGCTCAATTTAAAAAACAAATGTAAGGGTGCCTGTGACTTTTGAACACAGTAAATAGTTTTGCAATCGTAATATGAATGGTTGTCGAGGGGGTTATTATTGGTGCACATTTGGTGTTTGGGCACAGATTATACAGCCATATCCAGCCAGGCATATCCAAGAACTTGTTTGTCATATTCAGGAATCAAATGTCATTGTGGACTTCTACTGTACGACCTGTTAGAAATCACCAAATCCTTCTCAGACTGTGACTAGTCCCACCCTATCATCAGAGTTGCTGAGAATGTTAGAGAACTCTCTGATATGAACCCTTCCTTAAACAGAAATTACTCAGAGCCTTTGCTCATCGTCACATCTTAGACTTTGTCTGACATTCTTGGAAGTTGCGCGGAATGAACACGTGGGATGCAAGGCTCCATGTGTGCATGCATGAAGAAAAATGTGCAATTCCTGGAGTTAAACAGATATGTATGAGAAGGTTTCTGTAAACTGCTAATAGTAGTTACCTGAAAAATTGCAGTTGTGATGAAATCGTGAGATGTCCGGTCTATAGGAGTTTGAATGTGGCGCCAATTCATTGTCTGGTAGGAAGAGTTGCAGAGCTTAGGAGAGCTTGCTCGCTCTCATCGTCAGTCTCTCGTTTGGTTGTGGGCACGTGCGGTTGTGTCGTGAATTTGAGTAAAGCTGGGCGTGATTGGTCGAGGCCATCAGCAATGAAGCAGTGGAAGCTTGGTAAGTCTCCGGCCTAGGTGCGGTCCTCATACCGTAGCTGGGAGATAGGAACCTGGCGGACCCGGTAGCGGAAGACAGCATCGTTACACAGTGGTGTAGTCCTGTAGGTATCCTACCTTGCCAGGGGTCTGACTCGGGGCTTGGTCAACGCGAAGACAAGAGACGAAGAAAAGGCGGTTGTTCTCGGCACAGGGAGCAACAGAGAGTGAGTAGGAAAAAGGCACCAACATGAACCAAAGACCGACACAGGCCCCAAAACTGGTTAGACGCATAAAATGAGACTTTTGCTAATGAGCAACCAGTTAGGCCATAAACCCCATTATCACTACAGTGGTATGCGGCATGTGCATTACTGCTTTCTGATGAAGTTTTGAGCATTTATTACTGGTGCGGTTGAGTGGTAAACTCAAATATAAGTTTCCGCCCATGTTTCTATGCCCAAAAGTATGGATCGATGTAGAGAAAGCCTACAGGATGGGGCTGTCTGCTGATGCCCGCAACTACTCTATGTCGTATATTTGACCATATTTTATCGATCAACTTCCTAATGCGGGTGGCGGCAAAAGAGCTTTTCTCTCCTTTCATGACCGTTATAATATCAGTTCTCTCCTTGATTACTTTTTGGCTATATCCCAAACCATAGGGTACGATGGCGCGGCTGACCAAGAAGATTCAGCGTCTTTCTCTAATTGCCGTGGATGCTATAAACAGGGAATCGTCGAACGCACGGTAAGGGTGTGGCTATTCGAATTTGGTTAGCCCCCCTCTTTTTGATCTGGTGACCCAGACGGCCTTGCCGGTGAGTCAGACACTTCCTTCCTGCCCGTTCTTTGTTCGCCGCGCCTTGCGCGTCCGCTGATTGGTTGTTGTTGCCTTGCCCGTTGGCGCCTTTTAGTCTGTCGAGCTTTCGTCAGTCAGTCTGTCTGTATTGTGTGGGTGTCCCGTGCGGCCGTCAGAAGTAAAGTCTCTTTGATTCTTCTTTCGTCACTCATCGCACGACGCCTAGCCCGACTCGCTAGGCTATTACAGCACCACCCTGGATCAAGGACTGTGTTATGTCTCTTACTTTAAGCCCCTTCAGCATGGGTTTGGGACTTATTCGGGTTATCGACGTATCGATGTACACTTTACTGATATGACGCGGGATCTAATCCACGATTCTGGATATTGGACTCTGTACTGAGTCTAATGGCAATTGCTACTCTAAAGTCGAATATTATGGCTATTGGTCAGGCACTAAGATATGTCGGCAAAAAATGCTTGCAGTGCGGTGGATATGCGCTCAGATGAAAACATGACAACTGCGCAATTTATGGCATCCAAAGTCAACCAAGATATCGACTCAAAAGATATCGCGGAAGTGCTCTCGAACCGTCATTGAGCCACATTTTTGTAGTGGTACCAAATTACCGTACTGCTTTGAATATAGCGCGTTGCTTGTAAGAACTGACTTTCTTGATCTTGCTATCGTTTGGTTTTGTATGTATGCATATGTAGTATTCGTGTGCTCCACCCCTGAGTGCGGTTTACGATGCTTGGTGAGAGTAAATGACATGGCATGACATCGACGCAACTGCAGCCATCATGAGCGTGAAGCAATGTCCGCCCCAATGTAAGCGGATGATATGCGACACTACGCTACAAGTGCAGGAGGCGTCATCAGTCGAAGATGAAAAGAATAAAAGCGTCATAGTAGTCGATATTATACTAATCCTTGCTTTGTTTTATCTCCATGCTGCCAGACCTGCTCATGAAAGCAGCTGGACGAGAATGCGTGAGACTGCACATGGGTCTCATTGGCATATTGACTCACGATCAGTTATGTAGCAGTTTTGGGAACGTAACAAAGCAATGTGACGCGCAATATAAATAACGTCTGCCAATGCTTACTACAGTACGATTGCCACACCATTATCCATATCTATTTAAATACGTTATCTGATATTTATCCAGCAGAGCAAAGAGAAATTGTATGCCGAGAGCTTGCATTACAAATACTAGGAGGATAAAAAGATGGAATTATTTGGTCAGAGTGAATCGACAAAACAAGAGGGCACAGAAGCTTTTATATCTCATGTCGATTCCGTTAATCCAAGCAAAAGTCGGGAAAAAATATAATCCATCCCTGATCCTGATGGCAAATAAAAATGACGATATGGCAAAAGATGTCGCTGATTTAATTCAAAATTTTGACCAAAGATTGACAAGTATGGAAGAAAAACTGACAACAGTTTTTGAGTTTCAAAAACTGCTTATCTCAAACCGTTCAGACAAAACAAGTAAGCGTTGGTAATAACGTTATGCAGTAATAAAGTCGTATTACAGTGCCTTCTCTCACAATCAGATTCAGTGTCTGCTCTCGATCAGATGGCAGATCGTGTATCAATAGTTGGTTTGAAAGAGGCAATTCGCAGCGAGAATAGAATTCTGAGGTTTATTTGGACCGCATTATTTTGCTTGGCTCTTGGAGCTACTGCATTCTATTTGTACCAAACTACAGAAGAATATTTGCTTTATCCGACGGCAACAAGCGTATGTACTTCGATTAGGGCCTAATTACGTGTGCTCACACACCAGCCGAAAATTCTTACGATTAGTAATAATTTAAGTTTATTTTAGTGACAATTTTGGAGAGAAAAAATTTGCCCAGTCAGCTTTAAGTCTTTGTTTAGCTTTTACTGCTTTTATTAGATCTTGAAAAACCTTTTTTCATTCCCACCGCATAATATTTTTAAAACCGAAAACAAAGAATGAAAATTAAGCCACGCAATTTAAAATTTGCTTGATAAAGCACATCATTTCTATAAAAATGTCGCTGACATCAACTTATGTTATCGCTAAAAATTTCGAGAAGAATTGCCCAAAAGCGGCGATTCTGCGAATTAGGGGCACATGCGTCTGTCGTGAAGCAGGGGCGCCTACAACTGGGTTATTAAGAGAGGGTTTCTGAGAGACTCGACCCATACGGAAGATGCTTGGCCAGTCGAATTTTCTGACCCCCTTTTTATGTGCTCTATCGAAAGTACTCACAAAACTGATTGTCGTAACGGAAGTAAAATTTTTTAAAATGCCTTTACTGTATATGGAAGAAAATATTGAAGAAAACTCAAATTCGGAAGGAGTGTTTGAAGCACGCGCCTTTTGAATTTGAGTTTTCTTCAATATTTTCTTCCTTGCCTGGACATTTTTTAAAAATTTTACTCCCGCCAAGACAATCAATTTTGTGAGTACTTCCGATAGAGCACATAAAAAGGGGGTCTAAAAATTCTACTGGTCAGCTCCGGGTCTAGTGTCTCAGAAACCCTCTCTTAATTGTGAAGTTAGCCTTCATGCTCACGCACGCAGTATGTACAGCATATAACAGGTTAAGGGTGCACACCATAGTGGCGACGGTCTGATGATTTATTTGGTACAGTGCACCTAACAGCACCCAAAAACTTGAAAAACAATTGTAAATGTTATACGTTTTAGGTTCAGTCCATTCGCGAACCGGAGCATAGTTTTCCTCCTCTGATATTATGCCCTGAGGCTTTCGTCGACGTCAACAAAGCGCTTGACCTGGGTTTATCTGTGGAAGGTTTAAAGTACTCTTTGTCCTACATATCTAAGGCATTCTATGATCAAATCGATAATGTCAGTGAGGCCAAGAGCAATTTCCTAAATGCATATAGATCGAATAATATAAGAAACCTTATGAATTATTTCACCGCAATATCGCCTGACCTTGAACAATGCGATGGTACTGCCAAAGCATGTTACGAATGTGATGAATGTTATTTGAATAGAACGATAGAAAGAACTATAGTCGATCACATAATATGTTACGTTTTTTATTTGAAACCAGCAAAGCGTGGATTTGCGTCCGACTCTGGTGTCAGAAAAACCAAAATTCAATTTGTGGATCACACGGAAGGACTTATTGAAGATTCTCCCGACTGGATATTGTATTTTAATCCCATGAATCCAAAATTGAAAGTAAGAGCTTTCTTTCGCAATACTGTCAAATTCAGCATGCAGAAATTCGTCTATTTGAACAAACCCGACTGGCCATGCAGAAAAACTAGTGTTATGGGGACAAAGTTTTTATCTAAACAATGTCTGGCGAAGTGTCACGGTGATTTATACCGAGCCACATTAAACTGTAGTTGGATGTGGATTTCAATTATCCACAATGACGAGATGTCTCCCGAGGCTGCTTGTAACTATCTCGATCCATATTCACCTCGCGAGAATCGGACATTATACCAATTTATGAGTTCAAGCACCCATCACAATATTGACTCAAAGTCTCCCATATTGTGCCAAAAGCAGTGTCCGCTAACGTGCGAAAAAGATATTTACGACTCGACACTTTATTACCAAGAGAGTTACACTGAAGCAGAGAAGAAGAGAGCCCTGGATAAGAATTTATCTTTGATTTCAATCGAGATTAAGCATGGGTCTATTTATCAAGGCGGCACGATGGTCACACATGAGTTTTACAGTTACTCGTTCACCCAATTATTGAACAACATTGGAGGGACGCTGGGACTTTTTGTAGGCGGTACTTTGATGACAATCGTGCAGCTGATAATGCTCTTTGTCAGCTACGCCATGAAGAGATTGCGATGAGGTGAATATTGCTGACCAAAACAGTGGCTGAGGATTAGTTCTCCCTTGTAATTTTTGCTGCAGTGATATACGATTTGGCTTGTGATGGATGATTTGGGTCACGAAACTTCCATATACCGTATTTCCTCGAAATTCTCCTCAGGGGAGAAATTTTTCCAAATGGGTCCCAGACGGGGGAGAACAGCCAGAGGGGGGGGGAGGATTTCGAGGAAATACGGTATATTGAAGTGTGGAAGTTTCGTGATTCCGATCTTTTATTGTATTCATCAAAATACCTAGCAGTGCAGAGAGAAAGTAGTAAAAAGAACATAGAAGCCTTTTTTGCTCAAGCTACAGAACACGTGAGGTAACAAACAGATCGGATTATGAACTAAGAATTCCACCGCATGTTATGGCATAAAGCCTTGTAAAACTGTTGAATTACGGCTGGCAGCCATACTGTAAGTGTGAAGCTGGAGTGGAATCAGTTGACATGACTGGTTCTTTCTGTAGCCTGGCTGACAATGAGAGGATGAGTGGGATTGTCTCCTCTGCTCCTGATCAGTATTCCTTACGATCAGGCAACATGAACCGATCTGAACTAACATCCCAGGTCCATGTGATCATGGGAAGTAGTGAAGTGCACTGTCTATTGCAGTCAACGCTTCGGCTGTAAGTCATGATGTATCCGCTCTTCGATGATAAGTGATGGGCTCGGAGCGGGGAGTGGAGGTGAACCGCGTTGAACGAGTGCTCAGGCCTGGTCGAATCGTATCCTTTCTTCTGCCTCATTCTATGCTTTTTTTGTGTGCTCTCGATTGAATAGGACTTTTTGCTGAAGGCCACACTAACACATACCGTTTTTGAATGTCTCGATAAAAGTGAAAAGTTAAATAAAAAATTCCTTACGATCAGGGCCACGCCATGTAATTCTTGTGTTATCCATCCACAAATTTATCGTCACAATTCATATTTATTATCCAATATTTTAGGTAAATTTTTTTCCCTTTTTTAATGTATCAAATGTATGTAACTTATCGTTAGCTGAGCAAAGAGAAAGTTTGTACATTTCTGTAAAGTGTGTTAAAAGCTATCGCAAATACCATTGCAAAATGAAAAGATGAAACTACTCTGAATGATTTGCCAAGCAAAAGAATGAAGTCTCTTCTGTCAATTTCCTAGTCCAAGCAAGTCAGGGGGCAAAAATATATTCCTTGTCCGATCATGGAGGCAACTATGAAATCAGGCAGAGGGGCAAAGGATGTTACTTGTCTGATTCGAAAATTCGATGAAAGATTAGCAAGTATGGAAGAAAAGCTGACAGAAGTTATTAAGTCGCAAAAGCTGCTGATCTCAAACCATTCGGACAAAACAAGTAAGCATTGGTGATATACAGTAAAAAGTCGTATTACAGTGCCTTCTCTCACAATCAGATTCAGTGTCTGCTCTCGATCAGATGGCAGATCGTATATCAATAGTTGGTTTGAAAGAGGCAATCAGCAGCGAGAATCGAATTCTGAAGTTTATTTGGACTGCATTATTTTGCTTGGCTCTGGGAGCTACTGCATTCTATTTGTACCAAACTACAGAAGAATATCTAAATTATCCGACAGCAACTAGCGTATGTACCTTGACAGTCCAGTTGTCTTCTCTTAGAGTATGTCAACTGAAGATGAAGTGCATACACGCAATGTACACTAACGATAAGTAATCATAGCAGCAATGGCTTTTGGGGGTGGCGAGGGCCTGAGCATTGTGTTTCTGCCTACACAGTTGCCAATATGAATTGGAAAACAGTTTTATGCTTTTAGATCCAGTCGTTTCGCGAACCAGCTCATAGCTTCCCTCCTCTGATATTATGCCCTCCAGCATTCTTCGAGGTCAACAAAGCGCTTGACCTGGGTTTATCTGTCGAAGGTCTAAAGTACTCGTTGTCCTACATATCTGAGGCATTCTATGATCAAATTGATAATGTCAGTGAGGCCAAGAGCAATTTCCTAAATTCTTATAGATCAAATAATATAAGCAACCTTATGGATTATTTCACCTCAATATCGCCTGACCTTGAACCATGCAATGGCACCGCAAGCTCTAAAGCTCATTACAAATGTAATAGTTGTTATTCAAATCAGACGACACAAAGGACTGTGCTCGACCAGAGAATATGTTATGTCTTTTATTTGAAACCAGCAAGGCGTGGATTCGGGTCTGACTCCGGCGTCAAAAAAATCCAAGTTCAGTTCGCCGATCTTACGAAAGAACTTGTCGAAGATTCTCCAGATTGGATCCTGTATTTCAGTCCGCTCCATATGCACTTCTCAGTGAATCCAAAATTGATTGTTAGAACTTTCTTCAGCAATACTGTGAAATTTAGCGTTCAGAAATTCATTTATTTGAACAAATCCGACTGGCCGTGCAGTAAAATTAGTGTGAAGGGAACAAAGTACTCCTCTGACAAATGTCTGGCAAAGTGCCACAATGAATTATACCGATCCGCACTAAACTGCAGTTGGATATGGCTCTCAATTATGCAAGACAAAGAAATGTCTCCCGAGACTCTTTGTAACTTTCTAAATCCATATTCGCTCTCTAAGAATTTGACTTTATCCCACTTTTTAAGTTCAAGTAAACGTCAAGATATCGACGCAAAGGCTGCCATCTTATGTCCAAAGCAGTGTCCACTAACATGCGAAAAAGATATTTACGACTCGACGCTTTATTCCAAAGAGAGTCTCTCTGAAGCAGAGAAGAACAAAGCACTGGATAAGAATTTATCTTTGATTTCAATTGAGATTAAGCATGGGTCTATTTATCAAGGCGGCACGATGGTCACACATGAGTTTTACAGTTACTCGTTCACCCAATTATTGAACAACATTGGAGGGACGCTGGGACTTTTTGTAGGTGGTACCTTGATGACAATCGTGCAGCTGATAATGCTATTTGTTAACCACGCCATGAAGAGATTGGGATGAGATGAACTCTGTGGAACAAACAGTCGGCCAAGGGCTTTCACTTGTCCTCTCATATAAGCTCTTTTTTTAATGCTTTGGAAAACCGATTTGATGATACCGTATTCAAAGATTTTCGTGGTTTTAATCTTTTACTGCATAACCAGTGGCAAAAAGCAGTATGAACTGGCCGCCCTGCCACGCGATAGAGGGGCGGCCCAGGGACGCGATACGAGAGCAACCGCTTACTAAGGCTCCCGACTGATTATCAGAGGGTCACCAAAGGCACACACACAGAGACACAAAACAGCAGGTTAGTATCAATACAAATCGAGAACCAGTCCAGGTTAGTCAATACCTCTAGATTGCCCCTTCCCCAGATGAACACACGCCTGGGTTCTCCGAATCAGGACAGAAAAAGAAAAAAGGGGAAAACCATTATCACTACGTAAATCACTAACGATCACACCTCGATGACGCGGCACAGTGACTGAAAACGATCACGTGATGGTTGGCCGCTACCGAATCGAAAGATCCGCCCGACGGGCGTAACATATAGAGATCAGCCGGCGACGAGGAATACCAGATTGTCGTCGCACCCGAACTGAAAACAGCACCGCCGACAGATGCTGAGGGCTTATACTGAACATGGCGCCTTCCAGGCGTCACCAACAACACAGCAGCCAAGACTCGCACTACAGAGAAATGAAAGTTGCTCCAAAGCCTCCGATACTGCATTGCGTGCTTGAGACTATGCGAACTGTTCCAACTCAGCCATAGCCACGAGAATATTAGGCTTCCTCGGCGAGTGTTTCTTCTTGTTGGCGAAATATTCCTCGACGACATTCTGATGAACATAGGCCTGTCGATTCCGATCGTTAAAAAAGTACACCAAAACCCATGGTCCCCTTGTACGCGGCTTCGGCCCCAAAGCTTCCGATTCTGGCAAAACACGAGCAGACCACCAGGGTACCTGTCTCATCTTCGCCCAAACTAACGAACCAGGAGGAAAGGCTGTCAACCCACCAGGTGTAGAAATGCCTTCTTACTCTCCTACAACATCTACCGTCTTGATCGCTAACAACGCAAATCTCATGATCCGTGATCGCATCCTGTGTTGATGCTGACGCAGCACCACTGGGTGTCTGTACTCGACCAGACACGTCTCCACGAAACAACTGCAATTGTTTTACATGAACTAACTTATCCGATCCAGGCTGAAGTAGAGGACGAATGCACGCGGTTACAGGCGAAGGCATTGTAAGAATTCTATAAGGCCCCAAGAATCGATCCAGTAATTTTGTCGACAAGCCTCGCGGCGCTGTGTTTCTCTTGACCATCACCAATGATCCAACCTTGAATGGTATTCGATTAACTGATTTTTTATACTGCTGGGCTTGAGCTTGCTGTGATTTTGCGATTTCTTCTGTTACAATCCTGTATGCGTCCGCCAACTGCTGCTTCAACTGCGTCATGTAATCGATATGCAAGTACTGTTAAGTCCCGTCCAATCCAAAGACACGGTCAATAGGAAACGACAAATCACGACCATACACGAGTTGAGCTGGCGAATACCCAGTCGAAGAATGCACGCTGGTGCGAAATGCGAACAAAGCAAAAGGAATGAACACATCCCAGTCTTCTTGATGAGCACTCGTGTAGACGGCAATGCAGTCGATCAACACTTTATTATATCGTTCCACTTGTCCGTCACATTGCGGATGACAGGCCGCAGTGGACAACTTGCGAATATTCAAAAATCGACATATGCTCCTCATCAGGTCCAATGTAAACTGCGAACACAGGTCGGTCAAGATTGAACGAGGGCATCCAAACCGGAAAACAATGTGTTCCACAGAGATACGAGCTACCATCTCTGCGCGCATATCTGCCATTGCAAAAGCCTCTAGCCATTTTGTAAACGCCTCGATGAGGCCAAGAATGTACGTATTTCCCAATAGTGATGTCTTCAGAGGACCGACTATGTCCATGCTGACACGCTTGACCGGAGCACCAACGGGCATAAAAACCAAAGGAGCTTTACCCAGCGATGAGGTTGCTTTCTACGAGCACAGACTAGGCACGACTTGCTTTGACGTGCAAAACAATTCAGAACCAGAAGCTTGGAAGACGAAACCAAAGCCCATAACCTACTGAACAGCGGGTTCAGAAGAACCCTGCGAGTGTTTCTCAACTTTCTGTCGCCTCGCAACTCACGACTTTAAAAATCCGCAAAAATTTTTGAGCTGACCGCTGCTGACCAGCGCCTTTCTTCCACACCAGGAACTTGGGAATTATCGAATAAGCATGTCGTTGAACTTACTGGTTGGCAAAGCTTTCTAAGATCAAGAAAATGTAACTTTAAAATGTTTGTGATAAAATGATTGAAACTGAAGAAACCCTTTTTCATAAACTGTTGTTACTTTTATTTTATTTTAATTATACCGACTGCTTTTAAAACATGGACCTCGCCTAGCTTATAACTCTCTCACTCGGCGCTAGCCTGCAGGAAATGATGAAGCACTTCAATATTCGTGAAGATTTTGCAACTTCTCTCCACATTTGGACCGAAATTCGAATGGATCGATTTTTTTACGATAACTAGCCTTTTAAGGATAACAAAATACACCTCCAACTCGCGATTAAGATGATTCGAACCAGCTCGTCTAGCTGCGTTTCGTTTCTCTTTGAGATCTGCACGAACATCCGCAAACAGATTACTAATTTTCAAAAGCGTAGAAACTCTAAAACTGAATTTCACTGATTCTAAAAAGATTCAGTCACAGTTAAATTCAGTTTAGGCGAGGAGATTCAGTTTTAATTTCAGTTACAGTTAACTGAATTAAAAAGATTCAATTAGCTGATAGATTCAGTTTCAGTTACACTTAACTGTAACAACGCTAATCCCAGCAGACTGAGCCATACTCAAGTACACTGCGAATACAAGCATTGTATACGAATGCAAACACCTTAGCATCACAATTATGACAGATTCCAGATACGACTATGACAGATTCCAGAACTGATCTTCAGGAACTTTGGGAACTTTGTAACATGGCTTTCAGGCGTCGCTCACTGTTGTTTTTTTTGAACTACTACTATCTCTTTTCTTTGGGAATTCACACGCGGCCTATGCGGCAACGTGGAGAACGTGTATATTCCCAAAGAAAACAGGTTATAGCTATCACTGCAGTATTTGCTCGAATTCGTCGTGGACTGACTTTCTACGCATAATGAGCATTTCGAGTAGTAAGAGCGTTAAGCTGCATCACCGTCGTCGCCAGTTGAACCAATGATGTGGTAAATATTTTTTTTAGTCGTTCTTTGTCAGTTTTAAATAATTTACTTCCATGTAATGATTGCAGAGGACCAATCGATATACGGAGCCGGCAGCTGACGATGAGAGGGTCACCCGTCAGGGTTATGTTTTGCCGTGTTTCAGTCGGAAGACTTGGTTGGCTGCCTGTCACTCCTGTTGAGTTCCCGCTTACAAGCTTACATGTAATTTTCTTATATCATGTTTTTTTCAATGATTTAGCAGTGTGCTTTCCGACTAACTGGCGCCTTACAATTTTCCTATACTTGTGTGTATTAGTTTTGTACGAATGTTTCTGAGGTTTGCGCAATATTAATTCTGGCTACTATTCATCGAACTCATTCATAGTTACATTCCACTCAGACATAACACACTCGCTCCAGTAATATGATCGGACCTGGTCTTATTACATAATCACAATGACCAACCTAGAAGCTGCCACGTGCACTGTAAATGATTACAGTGAAGGTGGTCTTTGTTTCCAACAAAAACACTATATAGATATTTCGAATGTTGTATCATCTGTAATGAAGTAATGGTTGATACCTAGCACCTCACTACATCAAATCTCAACACAGCTTACCCAACGCTCGATTGAAGTATGGCTGAAAACGATTAGTTCGCCGGGTGGGAAATCTGGCCATCTGCGATCCGAAAAAACTGAATCCAAACGAAATACGCAGCTTTTACTAGACGTCCGCGCGCAAAGATCACACGATGTGCAACTGCCTCACAGCGCTAGAGCTGGTCTTATATACCTAGTACTGAGGCATACGCAAATCAGAAATCAAGACACGTCAATAGAAAACACATGATAAAAGCCTAACTCAGGTACACCAAAACAAGTCTCGAATATTCACCTACAGTATACTAACACAAGAAACAAAACAAGAACTTGCCCTGGCTCCAACAGGGCGGCCAAATGCACATCAACTGGCCTCATGCAAATCGGCCCTCTGCCGATAAATCTGCATACTTCCTCACACATCTTTCATGCAATGCTAGAAACTCGCATGCCAGCTTCCTGTAACATTCGTCTAAATTCACTGTTCTCGTCGTCTATCAATGACGTTTTAGACCCGTATTCCACGATGTGGCCATTGTCCAGTATCATAAGCCTGCAAAAAGGTCAGACCAGTAACAGATTAGGTCACTCATGCTAGTAGCGTTCCACTGGTAACGGGGGTTATATCTGAACTTATAGCTGAAACAGCGATTACAGTTTCCTGCCTTTTGGACCGCTAGCTGAAGCCGAATCCAATCTCCCACACTCTGGCCAAAAGATCTTACCGATCATAGTCAAGGATGGTATTCAGTCGATGTGCAATTGTGATCACGGTGCAATCAGCAAATTGCTCTCGCACCGTGCGTTGTGTCAAAGCATCAGTTTCCACATCCACTGAAGCTGTGGCCTCATCCAGGATAAGCACCTTCGTTTTTCTCAGAAAAGCTCGCGCAAGACAAATTAGTTGGCGTTGACCAAGGCCAAAAGGGGTGCAGGTTCGATTACCCCTCCAAGCTTAAAGTTTTTCTGCACCTATCCTGATTGCTAGGCTACACTCGGGTGAGTGAAGGTAATAGGCCGAAGTGTTTACCTTTCCAAGATAATGTCCGGTACAGCAGTGTTTTTTAGCTCACAATCAGAGCTTGTATTTCACCCAGAAAGCTCGCGACTGATGGGATCTCTGAAATGGCAGGTTCCATCTGCTAGCAGCCCGATCGGCCGACAAAAACTTACGCGTCGGCGGCAGATGATAATTGACTCCGCGCGAACGTTATGCCCAGAAAAGCTGAGACAGTATAACCCTGTACGAGTATAACATGACATGTCAGCAGTCGTACTGTATGCATGTGCTAGCTCAGGCATCTAAGTTCCCCACCCATCCTACTGCCACCACGATCAGATGCGGGAAATATGAGACCGAAGTTTCAGGGAAAATGTCCGACCAGAGCGAGGCAAGCCTTTCGACTACACCTTCATTTCAAACATCAGAGAGGCTGATTCCATCCATCCAAGGGAGAGTATCGACCGCTCAGGCGCGCTGGATACACTACTACCCCATCAATAATACTGTGCTACCTAACCTTCGAATCCCTTTTTGTCATACAAGTATTTTGGGGAATTACAGCAAGCTAAGAGTAGATTTTTTGTGGTGCATGATCATAAATGGGCAATTGACTCATATTTTATTGATAGTAAAAGTTTAATGCCAAAAAATATTTTATAGATCTACTTACCTTCCTTTTCTCTGAGTGGCACACATTCCGCTCCATGAAATCGGCATAGATGCCGTGATTATTGACTAATTCTTCAAATGTGCCCCTTGTCAAGATCCTACCCTTTTCCATGAGAACTACGGAATCGCATAATGGCAAATATTGGACACCGTGTGTGACGAAGATACGAGCCTAAATTTCACGTGGACACAGAAGAGTCAATGAACAAATAAAGCAAACCTACCTGTTCTTCAGCACACTTTGCGGCTTAATCACAGCATCAAATATCGCCTTACCAACATACACATCGACCGCGCTCAGAGGATCGTCCAGCAGGTAGATATCGGCATCTTGATACACAGCCCTAGCTAAGCTGATCCTCTGTTTCTGACCACCGCTTAAATTTGAGCCCTAAAATTCGATTAGGCTGAGTAAGAAGGTACAGCTTACTGCTATGACAGAAATACGTGGCTAATTCAATAAATGAAGCTCTAACACTAGCCAAAAACAGTCAACCATGAACCAGATCATCTTATCTTGACAAAGGTGATTTAGCAGTGCCCCGATGATACTACGAGGCACGTACTCTATGCATGATCAGGTGACATATTTGTATTTTATGCGTTCGGATAATAGCAACAGCAAAAGCATCTTGAGCTGCCAAGTAGGCACCAACGACACAGCAACTTACTCTTTCCCCAATTCTCTTTCTCATGTCTCCTTTGGCCAGTAGAGCCAGATCCGGTCTTAATGAGCACACTTGCAGGACTCTTTTGTATCGCTGTTTGTCATAGGTTGAACCAAACAGGATGTTATCTCGTACAGTAAGGTTCTGAATCCAAGCTTGTTGCGGCACATAAGCAACGGTTCCCTGCAAAAGATTTACCTTTCATAGCCGAATAAAAAATTCTATTGCCGTTTTTTAAAACAAAGAATAGTGGGCTCTTACATTCACGAACACCGTTCCACTCCGTTTTTGCATTTCGCCATACAGCGCATAAAATCAAGCTCGATTTTCCACAACCAACTGTGCCAACGACTGCTATCACTTTACCAGATTTGACAGTTAGATTGATGTCCTCTGATGTGGCTCCCTCAGGCTCGATCTCCCACGCAAATGTTGCTTCATCGATTTCGATCAAGTCCTCTAGAATATCAGAAATAAATAATTTTTATATAAATGGTGCTGAAACCATCTTACCGCTTTTTCGGTTTTTAACGTAAGAAACGAGATCACTTTGGCAGAAGAAGTTGCGCGGACGGGTAACTGATGCAATGGCCTGGAAGAACAAGTAATGCTAGGTAGCTTACACTCCATGCCATTTTTCATATACCATTATTGTAGAACTAGCAGCTTGAGGCAGGCCTGAAAAGGGTATGTAAATGATATTGAATACTGTCAGGACTGAGAAGGCCGCTTCCGATGTCACATTGTGAGTTGGATCGATCAGAAAGTAAACGCCAAATATTCCCAAGAACGCCTAAAGACCATGATCAGTGTAGTAAGCACACAAGAAAAGTCATTTGTATTTGATTTGATTCTTGAATAATCTGTGACCAAGCGACCTCGCTAGTGGGAGATGATTTTCGATTTCCCCTGCATGGTGGTCTGTTTCAGCCTCAGGTAGCCCGGCTTCGCTTTGAGGTTTTGCGCCTCACCCACGCCCGCATATCGGAGGGCTGCACGGGCAGGCGTGGGATAACGTGAGGCCAAGCTGAGCCCAGGACTACACCTAACGTAAGGCTGAAACATCTACCCGACGGGTTGACGTTTTTCAGCCAGCAGAGATCAATAATATTCTCTCCCACTCGCCATAACCCACCAGGCTCGAGGTTACATTTGCAGGTCGGTGTGTTACATGTGCACTTACCAGAAGACTAGTGCTCGAAAAGGAAAGTTGAATTACTCCATACATGGAATATGCATTTCTCGAAAATTTCAGTTCTTTCTCTCGAATTGATTCAACCAATCTTTTGAAAGCTAGCTCCCAAGCATACAGCTTGACTACTTTAATTCCATTAAATATTTCTGCAATAAGCTTGACCCTTTCATCTTGTTCGCGAAGTTGCTGAGTCTAAAAACCAGTGAAACCACCAAGAAAAGCACCTCCATATGGGCAATATAAGTTGTGACTCTAACTCCTATGGCGCCACTCTCACCGGGAAGTTTTGTATCTGCTTAGATACGATAGATGTGCCAATAAAAATTCCAAGCATAACCGCGATTCCAGCCCACACTGCGTGACCTACGATGCCGTAAAGGTAGTACATAATGATAACCTGCAATTCATATCCACTCAAATAGAATCAGGTAATAGAGCATAAATGGGGGCAAACCTGTCATGGAGCTGACCATAGTAAATGGAACCACGGGGCCATATCCATGAATCGTGTGGAATCAACAGCCATAAGATTCACGATCTCACCCGTATTCGAGTTTTTCTTTGCTTCCGATGACATAAAGTAGTCAAGGCTTTGCGATAAAGAGCAGCCACAATTGAGGTTCTTGCTCGAACGCCAAACTTGTTCATCATATGGGAATGATATTGAGAGGTGAAACTGCGAAGGAAGGTTGAAACAAATACGATAGCTACGTAAACGAGTCCGTGCCATTGCGGCTCTTCGATATGTCGGACAAAGTGCATGAGCCACCTGGGCTAGGGAACTTATAGTGAGGGTTTCGAAAGAAGACAGGGCACTTACAAAATAACGATGGGTGATATGAACATTAATAGGACGCTAACAAGTTGAAGCAAAGCTGCAGCCAGAAACGGTCCGTACAATGTGCGCATTAGGACCACGATCATATCCCAGTCATTCGGGCTCCCCCCGGGTACGCCCAAATCTGCGATGCAGATTTTTCTCGAGTTCTCCAAATACGGAAATTGTTTCCTCGCCTTTTGCTAACCGTATACATGTCCTCTATTGAGAGCACACTGCGATAACCTTTTATCAATGTCCTGAAGCCACATTACTTCACATTTTGTATTTCCCGCTCACTGTTAACTTACTGTACTTGCCAAACCACCAGAAAACGAGTCTGTTTGGAAACGATACATGGTCTTCTGGCCAATAGGTATCCTTTTCTAAAAGTGGATCGCTCACGCTAAACGTGATGAGAGAGGTGATAACGAATCCATATTGGACGAAAAATGACCACATGCTCATGGGGCTGATGGGGGAATTCTAGAATAATTTTACGCTGCCTTATGCAGGCATGGCTAGTTATCCAGTTGACCTACCACAGCGTGCTGAACATTCGACACAAATTCGGGTATTCCAAAAGTGGCTAAGGCGAATAGCACGGTCCACGTAGATGCTGAAAGTGGCCCAATAAGATAGCAATAGCGTAGGACGGTCACAGTAACCATGCATGCCTAGCAGCGTGTTTATGTCATGGCCATCAAGCTGTTATCAGTATCACAACTTACGATAGTGATAAAATAAAGTGCGAAACCGCTAATAATTGTGGCCCATGGTTTATCGATTTCCCTCAAGACCAATGCTCTCACGACTGCACAGATCAGGACCAGGAGGAGACCAGCCTGAAACAGTGGTCCGGAATATGGTTAGTCACCGAAACTTGTAAAAAGGAGAGCTTACCAAACGAGCACCTATTCACAGCCGTCTTCGACATTTATTCGCACCAGTAACATTCCCCTCGCGATCAGTTTTAACTTTTCTCCACGCTCCGCACAATATGAAAATTTCGAACGGTAAAGTGATCCAAAATAGGCCACATGGAGTCCAGAGAAGCAGTGTATGTTCAAAACACGGAGGTAAAATTGGATTGTGGGAATTCCAAAATGAATCCAGCCCCTACACACAAAAATGGCGTGCTTATCACATGCTCTCTAAGATGCACCTGAAACGTACTCCAAGAGGACTGCCGCCAACGCGAAACAACAAACTATCGTTATACACCGTTTCCGCTAGCAAAATCTAGGAGTGAAATTATGCATTCAGACATAGGCATCTTATATCTCGCAAGCTTATCAAACCTGTCTTGAGCAAACACTAGAAAAATGACGATAAGCAAACTTCTGTGTCTGCCCTAAACGTTTTAGTGCGGCCTTGTCGTTCTAGCACGAAAAAATGTGTTGCACAAGATGGCGCAATGAGTCGCACGTATGCGAGTTAAAAACTTGATTGCACAAGAGCACGAAACAGCAGAGATGTACTGGAAGGCGGGAGAATAGTCTAGACCCATGCCTCGCACAACGGAAGATTTGAATTTCTATCCTGTCATGCTGTACTGTATTTGCCAAGTCAAAAGAAGCAAACGCATGAGCTATTCATGGATGCTTTCATGTCCATCTTCATGTTTTAGCGCATCATAAACGTGGGTATTCGCGCTCGATCGAGGGGGAAGGGGCACATTGTGCACGAAATGATTTACCAGACCGCGAGTCGAACACTCGCCCGTAAGCGGACCTGTTGTGTAAGCAAACGCCCCCCCCCCCCCCCACTCCAGACCGCGAGCTCAGCGATTCTTACGATTGCATATCATGCATATCAAGTCTGGAAGAAAACTGATGACAATGGCGATTTTTCAATCAACTTCGTTGCAAAGAAATCAGAGAAGAAAATCAGTGCTATGTTAATTCCCTGGTGCCAGCTCGCCATCAAATTCTGGTCTGCAATTTAGTCCAGAGGATCGATCTATTCCTACCTTTTTCATATTTTGTGCACGGCTCGTTTTTTTTCTATAGCTGGACATCAGTCAAACCTTGTAAGCAAGGCCGTGAGGGGACCAACACACACAGCAGCGTCCCTCTGCGTGTCTCCATTAGTGGCACCTTCACACGTGGGCATCCTAGACTGCACACCGACTTCCTCGGACGATGGCGGGTGGGCTTGTGAACCCTACTCGTTTGGCTTTCACCTCCACTCAGAGCACCTCGACGGTGCCGGCTGAGTCACCCACAGCCTGGTGTGCAAGGTCAGCGAGGGTTTGTGGTTCGCAAACCGACCTCGACCACCGGGGATTGAACCTGGAACGAGCTGAGCTATCTCGCAGTGCGGGTATAGGCGCGACGAACTATCGTGGCCCCAATCCCACTTTACTGGTAGCTTAGAGAGACGACACTTCAATATTTGTTTCTGTCGAACTGCAGGACACAGTCCATTAGTCTCCACCACTCGACAAGGAGATTATCTAGACTGCGAGGCATCGATTTCGGTCATTCATCCGCAATTAGCTACCTTACGTCAGCGAGGAGCGCGTGTTTTGAACGGGCTCATGCAGAAGTAGACTAATTCCTTGAACTTGAGACACAGTCGGTTTTCGGGTTTTGTGCCGGATTCCGGTTTGGGGACAAACGCAAATCCTGTCCCAAAGTTCCTCTCCTGCGGTGAATCTCACGAAATCGGTTTTTCATTACCAACGTTAAAAATATCTGCAAGCAATGTTGAGCGCTTGCGTCATCTACCGATTGTGCGCGAATACACGAAACAAAGATGCAGTTTCAAAGGGGTAGAAAAGAAAGGAAAACGGACGCCTCCCACGTCTGTTTCTAATACGATTCTCCAAACAGTAAAAAGATTCATATATCATTCATTGAAATGTTTGACCAGTACCAGCGAGACGAACATTTCTTAACCCGAGTGTCATGTGAGACAAAGATAAAGGTGTACGTGAGAAAATCTGCTCCTGAGATAATCAATTATTTCTCAAATTTCTTCATTTGTTCAGTTATAACTTTTTGGCGTGGGGGGGGGGCATACCGAGGAGATCGGAAATTGCTTGTTATCTTCGTCAGAATTACGAGCAGGGCTGTCGGTGTCAGTTTCTGGTGAGTTAATTCTATAAATGGATTATATTGGTAAAAAACGCTGAAGTTTTTTTTACGGAAATATACTATTTCAAATTATTTTCGCCAAGATCCCGCTTACGGGTCTCAGAACTGGTAGAGCAGATTTTGTGATACTGTACCTAGGGCGATCTCAAAATGAATGCTACTTCTCTCTCTATCCACACTTTTACTGTAGCAGCATTGACCAAAGTTTCGCAATGGCTTCAACAGTGCGCAGTTGAGAACGGAGCCCGGAAGACCAAAGATTGTCAGAAACCCGGGTTAAGTGTCGAAGCGCTGGTGCTACTCTCAAAGGCTCTAGGATTCCAGTACAACATTTTGTGGACTAATACCTACGATGAGTTGGAGGAGTCAATTTCAAATGGCACTGCTGACTTCACATTGACTTTCCTAGCCGCAACACCCAACCGATGGGCGAAGTACACGTATCTGCCTCCACTGAACTTTCTAGAAATCGGGTTCGCAAACAGAGCACCCAGGAAGACCGTCAAGGATATGCCCATACTTCGTCCATTTCCCATCAATGTCTGGCTCTGTCTGCTAGCTGTTTTTGTGGCCGTAGTGAGCATTATTACGCTGTCTCAGCTGACACCTGCACGCTTTCTTAAAGTGGCCTTTGAATTGTTCGCCTTTGCCCTTAAGCAAAATGGGGTCAGCGTGGAATGGAATGGGTTCAAGGTGGCGATGAATGTTCTGATTGTTTTTGTTGCAGTATTCCTACTTCTGATGCAGACACTCTATTCCAGTGTCCTGGTCTCATTCCTGTGTCCCGGGCCCAGCGTCATCCCTTTTACGGACTCGGCCTCTTTAGCTAAGTTGGTGGCGGAGGGTAAAAGACGGCTTTACGCGCAGTATCCATTGAACAGCTTGTATTTCATTCGGATCCTTAATTCCTCAATTCCTGGTCACGTTCTCATGCGGGAAGCCATGACTGATAATCCACCTTTGTATTACATCAGCGAAGACGATCTTCCCGCTGCGTTGAGAAACCATCGTGAATTAGTATCGCCGATGACTTCTCTGACATTCGCCGCTTATAAAAGGGCATTCGCCACGTGTTCTATTGAGTTTATAAGAGATCGAAGTTTGGTGGGGCCTTGGGAAAGTATGGTCATGAGAAATGACTTCCCACATAAGGAATTGTTTCAACGTGTTATGCGAGAAGGTATGCGATATCTGGTCTATGAAATTGCCAGACGTGATTATTATTATCGATACGATGAAGAGTCCTGTTTCAAAGAACCCGAACCACACAAGCCAACTGCACTCTTCCACCTCATCTATATCTTCTACTTCTTTGCGTATGGTGTAGGCATAGCATGCGTCGTATTAGTCATAGAAGTGTTGAGCAGACGAAGCGATATGAATATGTGATCGATTCAGTCGATCTATTCTGCAGCAGTCAAAGGACATTTTCTGAACTGTGAAGTGTAAATTCTTCGACGATAGAGAAAATGCAAAATGTCAAAGTAAAATCAATTTTTTTGTCAAAATAAATTCCTAATCAACGCAATATTTAATCAACAAATTCGCAATTAAGGTACGCTCGTCATTACAGCACTTTTGTGTCAGCCCAGACTCTCCCATAAGCCTAATGACGGAGATAAAGAGGCGGCTAAGAAAGGCAACTGATTAATCTTTTCACACCGCCAATGATACGCCCAGCAAATCTTGGGGCATATTCTACTCGGACGAGCAGAGAAGAAAGTGTCAGACCTCTCTGCGAGTAGGGCACCTATCATTATGCTCTACTACATTGGAAATCGTGTGTTCATGGAGTCGACGAACGAGACCACTGAAGCAAACCACACCTATGTGCCATAGCACGAAGTATCACCGATCAAGCTGTTTTTGTACCACTACTAGTGGGAGGCGCCTTACTCGGTAGTCTATCGCTGGTGCCCAATCTCCTTTTGGTCTGGGCATCCTTGCGCGCCAAGGTGTATCCGACTAATCTCCGTTATCTCTTTGCCCATCTGTCGGCTAACCTAGGCATCTACGGGTTCAGTCTAGCTGTGAAATATGTCATCTTCTTAACTGCACCACCATGCCACTTGGTGACCAGTGCGTGCGCATGCAGTCCGGGATATGTCCTATCTTATTCCCTGGGTAAACATAGTCTACTCGTTGACCGGGATCAGTTGGGAGCGTCTGTACTGCTCGATCGCATACCGTACCTACGACAGACCAAATGCCAAACCTTGGTTGGCCATCCTTGTGATCGTGGCCATTTGGGCAGCCACATTGGCAGTCTGTACATTTCAATTATCAATGATCGATCCTACTCGTGTGATCCCTATGTGTGATAGCGCGTTTTCGGGAAGTGGCGATCACTATTCGCTTAGAATACTCGCAGTTGACGGAAGCCTGGAAGTGCTAAGCGTCATTTTGATCCTAGTTCTCTACGCATACGATAAAAAAAAGTTGAAAAGTTCGGCAATAAATCGGTCTCAATTCACGTTGGCTCAACGGTTTCAGCTGAACCAATGTGTGCAATTCTATTCCACCATCGCACCTACAGTAATCCTGCACACAGTGTGCTATATCCCCACTGCTCTCATACTTATTCTCAACAACGCTGGCGTCAGTACAACCCCAGAATTACCATGGCTTCTGTCACAAGTAGCCAGCGTCTACAAACTCGGATACGCCCTGGCTCATCCAGTTCTCTCCTTCACTCGCAACGCCCATTTGAGGAAGCAGCTACGAAGCATTGTATTCATGCGTGGTCTCTTCTTCTGGTCAAAGATCTCTGCAGGGGGGGGGGGGGGGGGGGGGCTTTTTTCCTTTTTTTGGGGTTTTTTTTGGTGCTTTTTTTTTTTTTCCTTCTTTTTCTGTTCCAATGACATTTGTTATTTCACCTAGTCCCGAATTAATCAACTCGGCATGACCCGCTAGCCACTTCTCTGCCACGCTCTCCGCACAGAAAAGATGTGGGAATTCTCTGGCGAGAAAAATTCTTCTTACATACAGGACATGTTTAAATTGGTAGCAGACGATGGATAGATGTGGAACTGTAGAAGCAGTAGATCTATCTATTTTTTGTTGTATGCCATGTCTGCCCCGGCAGTGCGCTTCGGCTGATTGGAATTGCAGGAAAGAGAGAAGAGCGAGATCAGTGTCCCAGATTCGAAAATTGAAAATCCGATCATGGGGCCAACCTGGCCTGGACCCATGTACAATATCGCCTCCCCCAAATCTCATGTTCGTTGACCACTCACCATGTGAGCTATTTTTTAAAATAATTTTTTTCTTGCTATTAATTACCACCCCGGGTTGTGCCAGCGGGTAAGCACGCCCCGGTGCCAGGACCCCGCGAACATGTTCCTAGCAAGCAAGGCTGCAGAAAGTATACAACATACACATACCGCAGCCCATTATGTGTCATCTCATATGCCGGACATGTGGGATTTCGTGCCCGCATGTTATCCATGTGGGGCCATTTTCGCACTGTAAAATGGAATAAGTCCGCGTCGGAAATATTTCTCGGATCCCTAGGATCCGGCATTCTCGCGGAAAAAAATTTTCGCGGTCTCATAGGTTCGTGGACAGACACCTAGGCGTAGGACGTCTGATTGTGAGCGCATACGGCCTCGGTGCAATAGCCCAGGGTGCATGGGTCTCTCATCTGGCTGGCGCCTTGAATTGCACAAGCGATGAAAACATTTCAAACATTAGCCTTACCATAAAAGGACCGCTGTCTGGTGCACCTAAATCTTATCACTTGCCCCCTTCCCAGCCAGGCATTAAACAGACATACAGTTTCAATTCTTAGACTGACGTGCTTCATTGGGCTTCGCCATGTACAACGACTCTGTATCGTAACTCATCCTTTTTGATGCGCTCAGAGGTCCTTGCACCCAAATGCCGTGCACCCTAATCTTTACATATGTGTCAGTACAGTGTCCTTACTTCAAATCAGTGCTTACTATAAAGCTTTTCTCATCTTCCTGCAAACTGATCTTTCACAAAATTACAAGCAACTATTGCACTTCCATTGTCCCCACCATTTTGCGTGCCTCACTTGTCACCGCAGATCGAGCATTTGTTGGAGGCAAGGCCATAGTGGGTATTATGTGGAATAATGCGCAGGCTCCATCAGCTTATGCTTTTCGTGGAAATTTGAAAAAGTACTGGCTGTTTCTCGACGGAAAAATTTCGCATGTGAATCGCAACCGCAAAAACCGCGAACTTTTTCCGATACGAATATTTCCGTTTTACAGTATTTCGTGGGATAAGAAAGGGACGGTATTCCAGGACATGCATACTCCACGCGCATTTTCACCCTATGCTTAGAAAACACGAGTCTCCACAGTCTAGTGCTAATAAAATTGTGCCCCGATGAAACTTTATTTTGAACAAAGCAAACGCAGAGTGAGAAAAATTGACCATACAGTTATGTATAATCAGAAAAATGGACGGCTCTGTACATTTTGTACAAAAGTTCTAAACCGGGCAACTATGTACTTTGTAGCAGCCTGCACCGCCCGTTCAATTGATTCAATCAGTTGATCAAGATGCAAGGCGCCTAGGCATCCTAGATTTATCTTGGGTACGCCAAAACTCTTCATCGATCACTGCCTTTTCCTCCCTAGAAGCAACCTCGACTCTGACTATTGTCAGACCATAGCCTTGGTCTATGGCTATCTCGTCCAACAGACCCAGCGAGGCAAAACCATCCAGCCCCACAGTTGCGTGCTGCCAAGAGACCAATGCATTCGGAGGAACAGACAACCATGCCACTAGTCTTTGTCTCAACCTCAGTGCAGTCTGTACCCCTCCCTGGCAGGAAAGCGGGTGGGAAGCGAGCTCTTTCATGCCTCATTTTATTATACCAACAAGAAATGCAATCGTCGTCCAAACACTCCTCAACAAACTCTATCCCGCCTCATCTCTCCCACTCTCTGAAACAGACGAAACAAGCGCTCCGATATCAAATCAGTTCAACAAGAACAATCAAAAGACTCACAGCAACTGCACTTGCACTGCTGCACATAAACAGTCTCTGTTATCATAACGTCTAGTGAATAAACGTAATTGTGTGTCCACAACAAAATTACATAACCAGCCACGGAACTACAGCAAACACATGTCAATAACTACCGCGCGTGATCCCGCATTCACAGTTCCACGCACATCGAAAAACCATTCTCGAACCAAAAACCAAAGCTCCAGTTATCCTTGCTAACCCTCCCACAAGATCCTGATCAAGAAAGTTGTAACTGAAAAAAGCCCAGGCAGTGGACGACGACTGCACAAAAAACACATAAGTATATATAGTATAGTTCACCGAAAAATAGCATACGCTATCTTGGATGATCGGAGGCGCCTGAATCGTACCTATTTCATTTCGAATGATCAATTGTCCCACCAATCTTGGGCGGGCTTAGATGACGAAACGGGAGGCCCATTCGCCCTCGGAGGAGCGCTAAAGCCACCACTCGGCCCGCCGCGATACTGATCACGATAATCTCGACCGCCAAACCCAGCTCCACCGAACCTGAAAGTAAAGAGATGCATAGCGATGAACTCGTGTTCGCATCACGAAAACTTCAAGATGCACTTCCCATGAAAACCACACTCAAAGCACTCATAGCACTTTCATGGCTCACCCTCTACCTTGTCCTCCAACCTCATATCTAACACCACAAAAAACCTCAGCATAGGAAGGCTGTAAAAAGTTCTCAGACTAGACAATCATAAAAAAAGTAAATCTTCTTGGTTTTCACAGAGGTATCATAAGAAATGTTTGTCCAAGACCTTTTTACGCATCCTGTATTTGCTTCTGTGAAAATCTTTCTCACATAGTACTTTTTTCCACTCACCTTCCACCACCCCGACCTCGTCCTCGTCCTCCTCCACCCCCACCGCCGCGGCTTTCGCGAGCCATACGTTCTAACCAATCGGGTAAATCCTGATTGGATTCGACCACCAATTCTGCTAAATCTCGAGCAATATTGCGGTTCTTGTCATTGAAGAACGATGTGGCCAATCCAACATTGCCCACACGTCCAGTACGACCGATGCGATGCACATACTCGTCTATATCTCCAGGCAAATCGAAATTGATTACGTGCTTCACGTTCGGGATATCCAGACCGCGCGCGGCAACCTGAAAGTCAACCGTATCACACTGTCATGCAGGGGACACAGTCTCTGTCGCGTCTGGGCAGAGTCCAGCATCGGCCGCGGGCTAGGGGGGCTTGTTAGTTGACCCTATCTTGTCATCGACTATGGTCAATCCGGGATGATTGCCTGGCAAGGGCGCGTGCTAGTCGCTACCCCGCGATGTCGGCGGTTGCCCCGTGGGGTAGCCATACCCAGCCCGTGCCCCGTGGATCCGGATTCGAGAGTCTTGCGCCTCATGAGGCCTCTCCTCGTTCATCGACCCTGTAGGATAAAGGGTGAGTCGCCCAGCAACAGGCGTGCAAGGCACGGAGAGAAGTTCTCAGACGGCCAAAGTAAACTCAGAGCCGACTTGTTTCCAGCTATGCCAAGCAGACTGTGACACACGCATTTCATCGCTACATCACCGATGCGGTATCAGAATTCAGAACTTGCCCACACATGCTTACCGCAGTAGCCACTAAAATTGGTGTCTGTCCATTTCTAAAAGATTCCAAATGACGTTCACGCTCGAATTGTTTTAGATCGCCATGAATAGCCACCACTTGATAGCCTTGGCGATTCAAATAATAGGCCAAATCAGCGGCTCCCCGTTTCGTCTCCACAAACACCAAGGTCAATGAGTCTGCGCCTTAAAAAAAGAACATCGGACATCAGACATATTTTAAAAAATCTAATCTTACTTCCAGCGTTTAACAAGTCCATCAAGAACGCCCGTTTATCTTGCTCTTCAACCCACACCACTTTCTGCGTAATATTTTCCGACGTACTTCCAACGCGACCAACGGCAAGGAAAACGTAATCCGGAACCAAAAAGTCTTGGGCCAAATGCTAGAAAATAATCACCGCCAATGCCACGCAGTTGGAAACAATGAGAAACCAATTTTACCTGGATCTCCTTCGGAAACGTGGCACTGAACATCATTGTCTGACGATGACTACGATCCGGCATGCCAGAAATGTCCACGAGTTGACGAATCTGAGGTTCAAAACCCATGTCCAACATTCGATCAGCTTCGTCCAACACCAAATAACGGCATCCTTCCAATCCAATGTATCCTTGCTCCATTACGTCGATCAAACGGCCCGGCGTCGCAACCAGAAGATGGCACCCCAACTAAACGGACAAAGTTTCCATCTACACACACACACACACACACACACACACAAACGAAACCCCGATTTACTCGTAATTTGTTGATCTGATCTCGATAGTTCTCACGGCCACCATATAAAATAGCCGACTGAATTGGCGTTCGATAAGCAAACTTGCGCGATTCGTTGAAAATTTGCAACGATAATTCTCTAGTTGGCGCCAAAACCAATGCTACTGGATACTGACGGCGTTTCCCATTCGACATCATATCCGTCGGCTTTATCACAGATGGACCTTCGCACAGAACCGCATTGATAATAGGCAATAGAAAAGCCGCCGTTTTCCCGCTTCCTTCAATTAGAATTTCGATCCATTACGGACCAAGAAACGCTCTGACAGTCTTACCAGTCTGGGCGCAAGCCATCAGATCACGTCCATTCAACGAAGATGGAATAGCGAACTTTTGGACTGGAGTCGGTTTATCGTAGCGGCACATCTGGATATTTTCCATGACCCAAGGGTGCAATTCCAAGTCGGTAAACTTTTGAATGCACGCAGGGACATTTTGGCCGGTAGCTTCAACCGGAATGTCTTCGTACTTGTCAAAATTGATTCCTGTGTTCGACGAGCTGAATAATTCACTGAAAAGAAGTATAAATTTACTTTTGCACTTGCCTATGTCCCCTCTGGGCAGATTACGGCAGACGAGGCCGTCCAAGCTTCCACCTAATTGGCCCCTATTTTATTCGCCTTCGAACTGCTTAGGCTGACAGTGGCGGCTACTGCGTACGCCTCAGGTTTTCAACGCACGGAGCAGATATCGAATGCCCAGGGTCGAACCCAGGACCTCCTAATCGGCAACCTGACGCCTTACTACCTGAGCCAATCGCCGCCGCAGTCAGTTCAGCAGCGATAAACGCAACGAAAAAAGGCTGACTTACTCTTCGATCATCTGATTACGCGGCAGCTGGTTGCTCCATTGTTGTTCATGAGATCGACCGCCACCGGCTTCTCGTTCGGGCAGAGTCCTGAAGCCCTCTTGCATGCGACGCCAACGGTCCGGTACTTGACTTAAAAAATATGAAAAGCTGAACAAACAGTTCAAAACCAACAAGCAAATGCTTACTTTTCTTCGGCTATTGGAGCTTGTCGGCAATTCCAATCCTGAGCGATCACATGGGCCGGACCTCCTCGGTAAGGAGGTGGCTGTTGCTGTTGGCTCCAACTATTAGCGTTCCTAAAATAAAGGAAATGTCAGAACTCTTGCCCAACTAAGAAACAAACGGGCATACCTATTATCGAAACTGTATCGCCCGGTATACATGGGAGGTCGAGTGTGTCGTTGTGGCTCCTGATTCCGATACTGTTGTCCTTGATTACCGCGGAAACTTCCTCGATAATTCGGCGGTTCACCTTGCATTTGATGCGGAGGTGCGTAACCACCGTCGTCCATCCTCGGATGCATCATATGCGGAGGTGGTCCACCGTGCATGGGCATACCGCGACCACGACCCATGTAATTCGTTGGAGGAGGTCCTTGAGGATGTTGACCAGGCGGCAGCGGCGGAGGTGCCGTCATTCCACCATGCCCATCATCCTGGCCTTCTAAAAAACATTTTACCATTACTAAGGAAGAAAATTCGGCACAAAATCTGATTCTTACCTGCCACCCAGCCATGAGGTCCGCCCGGACTACTGTGGACTCGACGCAAATGAGGAGGCACGTAACGGCCTAAAGAATCCAAATTGACACCTACACGAAAGAGACAGTTTTACTAAAGCTTACCACCACCAGAAGGCGGAGGGATAGACCAATTATGCTCACTTCCTGGTGCCATAGGAACCGACATTTGCGCCATCATTTGTGGTCCTCCACCGCCCAAATTCATGTTCTCAAACTGAACAAAAAATCCTGATCGTTCTGTGAAAACTGAAAGAATAAAAATGGTTACCTGGCCCATCATTTCGTGCTCAGCTCCATGTGGTGCGTAATTATAAACAGCCATATTCGTTTCTTGTTTCTAAAAGTGATAATCATTAGGCCTAGAGTTAGGATATAGGCCTATTTAACAGAACGCTGAAAAATTCAGTGTTCAAGGAGTCAGCCAGAGAATCTTCTTGCCGAGCCCAAACACACAGAGTAACTTACCAATGTCTGAACGAAAATCGTTGCTTTTGTCGATAGGGTTTCCTACTAGTCTGTATAGTCCAAAAAAGTGTTGCGCAATTTTATATTGGAAACTGAAAAAGAAAACAAGGAAATATACTGTATCGAGAAAGACGTTAGTTATCAAGTTATCCGCGGGTTAAAACTGAAAAAATTAGGTAATCAATTTTATTTCCGGTCCAAAAAATTTATCTTTCTTGGCAGTGACATCGGCCCTGGAAGCTAAGGTGTTTTCACTTTTCTCGGGTGCATGCCACATTTGTCAGAGCTATTGTCTGCTAGACAGCGGCACGCACTTGCAATTACCTCAAATCGTACTCCAATTTGGAATGGTCCCAAGGCGCCAATTTTAAAATTACACGTCTACCTTACCGCTATATTAGACTGTTGAACTAACTGAGGCAGGACATATGAAATTATCCATCTCGAATAGCGTATGAGGACGTCTACGATTCTGTCTCTCCCGACCCTGCGTAAGGTGCATGAGAGAATGACATAATTGTGGGGTCTTCACGGAAGATTCCATGGCTGATAGCCACCGATGCATCCATGTTGTCCCGCGAATAGGAATGTACGGCACCCTCTAGACCATGGCCATGCTCTAGACCTAGGCTCTAGACACGCATATAAATTTTTCGATGGTGGAATCTCGATCTAACGGGCCTGAAGGCTTGCGAACTTTTAAACCTGACTTTTTGACTCTACTCCATGAAAATAGGCGAGGTGACTACTGTGAATTGTCAAAGCTAACGCAGGTTTTTCGCTCCTAACTATGTATAAGGTCAACAGTCGTCAACTCTTGATTTTGACACCTCAAGTTTCAAGTGTCCGCTGTATTTGCTGTGCGGATGATCTCTGGATACTGAAGAAACAGTTAAAATTCTTGCAGTGGATAAAGCACAATTATCCAGTGCAAGTTGCAAGTTCTCAATTTTCCTCGAGTTTATCAATGTGTCATTTTCTTGACAACTTGTCGTAAGTTAGCCGTCAAAAAGCCATTGCATACATTTTATAGAGGCTTTACACAATGCGCGCGGAATTCAAAATTTTGTGTTCAAAAACTGTCGAAGGCCAGTTTTCAGATATTGTTTTTGCATGCGCAATGCTGCAGTGCCGAGAGTTTTGATGGCACAAAGTGCCAGCACGCTGAATAGGTGATCAAAGAGACGCGACTTCGATCCCCTCTTCAGGTACAAGTTTTTCTGTGTACCTAACAGTTATGGATCTTCTTTCTGTTACAATTTTGCAGTATGCAACCCAATATACCCGTTAAATTCTTGCTTCTCACTTGGACAAGAGCAAAAGCAGC
Organism: Mesodorylaimus sp. YZB2_4; assembly: GCA_030248295.1. Taxonomy (NCBI): domain Eukaryota; kingdom Metazoa; phylum Nematoda; class Enoplea; order Dorylaimida; family Dorylaimidae; genus Mesodorylaimus; species Mesodorylaimus sp. YZB2_4. The sequence goes on along the minus strand of JASANH010000661.1, from coordinate 83,480 downwards.
TTTAGTTTCATGCGTATAAAGGTTACACCTTCCCTTTGATGGCACATGGTTTACTTTCTCGAAGTCGTAGAGGATGTTTACCAGGTGTAAATGTCATGATTCTGAAGTGTGGGATGGGATACCTACGTGTGTTTTTCAATGGTTGGTGATTTCCAACTGATTAATTTTCAGCAGGTGAGCAAGCATGTTTGTGAGCCACCCAGAGTGACGTGATAAACAGATCCCCACCACAACATGCTCAACCAAGCGTGTGGTGACAAAAAGGTTTTATAGCTCTTTACCAAAGGTCAAAACTTCCCAACGGATTGGACGTTATTCAGAAAAGGTGAATGTCCTCAGAGACTAGCACTTGTCCGTAGAATCGACCAAAGAACTCGTGAGCCCTTTGCTTTATCATCGCCAAGACAGCCTTACTTCCTCTTGAATTCTCGAGGTAGATTTACAAGATCAAATTGATCTGATACATCTCTCAGAGACACCAGATCCCAAGTGTTCTGTGCCCGCTAGTTTTAATCATTGGCCAATACTAGAGGACGATCAGGTATGACTAGTTCCTGCTCTCTCGGACAGCGACAGACATGATTAGCCCTGAGACCTCTTTAGGCTGCTTTTTCAAAACATGAAAAGAAAAGTACAAGATGTCCTCAGGACAATCAACGGGCAGTGTGATTCGACACGAGGATTCATGTTGTACTTGCTTACTGCATATAATGTTGGGAACATACCGAAAAAAACCAACAGGACTCATAGAACACTGAAACTCTTCCCTTTATCTCCTGCCGGCACATATACCCGACCTTCTGTCACGCACTTTTCAAGCCCATGATTGAACACGCCTAAAATTATTGCGTCTAGCAAGGTTTTTATGAAGCAATTGAGACAAACTGTGGTAGTCTCTTGCGTAAGGGATTTCTGGAACTTATGGTCTAATATAAAAATCGATCATCCTTGTAGCAAGAAAAATATAGAAGACTAGCAACTTTTCCTCTAGTTGTCGAGTTTGTCTGATAGAAAGGTTTTTGGTGTGCATGATCGATTCAGGCTTTACTTTATGAGCTAGATGAATGAATAGGAGTCAATTAGCAAACCAGACTAGACTGTCTTTATTTTATTTTCGAACCCATGATGCTTGTACAAACACGCACGGAAATTAGAATTATGCCTACAGTAGTTCCTTTTGAGGGAATTCCTTCATCATGGGCAACACGGACCGATTGCAAGTCGTGTGCGTAAAGATCACGATTTGTGGAACGCTACTTTTTTTGGTGTGCGCACACTCGACAAGCAAGCGTCAAAATGTTATAAGAAGCTTAGGATAGCACGTACATTTAAATTTTTGACTTTTGAAAATTCTGAAAGCGTGTACTCAAGGATTTTGTTGTTTCTCAGCTTGCCGAAACCCTGCAGTCATGACGGCTATTATATGGCGGGAAAGTTGGCGATAAGCATTGGCCAAAATCTTTCGATCTTCTTCGGTCAGTTGCGTAGCTTGTTGTGCTCTAGCCTCCATCACATTGCACATTGCCGTCTCAAATATTTGCCAGTGTCCAGGTTCGAATCCTCTATGTTTGTATTGAACATGTCGGCGACCAACATCTTTTAAATAACTATCGATTGAACTTAAACGCGAACTGTTCTGTACAGTCATCGAAACGGTTTGTATAAAACGCAGCGCTTGTTTGCTGAATGCGGCGCATTGACGCAAAGCCGTCGGATCTTTTTCCAAATCGTATCCATCCAAAGCTGTGAATAACTTCTTCACATCTGGCGCCACTCTAAATATCTCGCTGTAAATATCAGTGCCTAATTCGTAGAGTACTCCGAAATCATCGCTCCAAGTAGATCGTAAAATCTCTTTCGTCCTCTCGTCACTCACGACAGCAATAACGGCCGCATCTGGCGCAAAGTCGCTGTCTTCCTCACTTCGCAGCGGGACGGCGTTGAGTGGTTCATCGTAAGCTTCGCAAGAGACTGTCATCGTAGCTGGAGGACGTGGTGGTTTTTTCTTATTTTTAAGTCCTTTCGATGAAGAACCAGCCGACTGACTCGTGGTTTGATGTTCAGTAGCCGCGACGGGCTTGTAAGGATCGGGTTTTCGTAAAGCGTGACCCATGTTTGGTTGAGGTTAGGTCGCTTCAGCTAGCAAACATAAATGCTGACTTTCTCGAGGCTTGAGCAAAATCCAAGCCCGCCGAGAAGGAAAAAGCCAATAAAGGTAGCTGAAGCCAAGTCGAATGGCCGCGGATAACTAATTGGACAATGCTCAGTGACGCACCGAACCGTTCGTTAACCATACATACAGATCGTAATTAGAGCAAATTTTTATCTTTATTTGTGAAATTTATCAAATGGAGAATAGGATCGAGAGTCGGGCACTTCTCTGCTTCGCTATTTATGAACACGCGGTCAGGGCGGGGCAACGCGGGGAGAGCAAAGAGAATTGGATATCGCAGGGGTAATTAGGAATGCACGCCCTTGTCCATCTCTTCACGCCTTTTTTAGGCTCTACACCACACTGCTACCGAGTCACGATCCTTACCGGCTGGTCAGGTAGAACAAGCTTAGAAGCTGGATGCGGGATCAAACAAGACTGGAATGGCCTTTTTCGAATTCTCACGAGACGCCCGGCGAACGCGAATCGGTAATTGCAATAAGTGCATCCAGAAACTAACACCACACTCGAATGGTCCGCAGACGAGCAAGAAAGTATTCATAGCGAGCTATAATAAATCGATTTTTCTCATTTTTTGATGATGCTCACGTTATGATGAATAAAGAGCCGAGCTTCGATCGTAGCCTGAGAAATTGGGAACTTGTCAATTCCATAAAAATGCCCGCTAATGAAATGACGTGCGGCTATTTCTTGCACGTGGCATTGGCATACGTCCGCCCATTCCCAACCGATGCCACACACACATGTTTGAAAAGGTCATTTTTCATTTTCTTCTAGCTTGATTTGCCAGCTAAACACGAAACTCAAGTGAAAATGCACGTTCATAATGAGCATCACCGATTTTTAAAGAAAAAACCCGCATGCAATAAAAGGGTGTCTTTCTAAGGTTCCTGTTGCTACGTGAATTGTGTACCTTATCTTGTGGATCAGTACATTTATTTTATGCCAAATAAATTACGCATACAAATCGCACATGGTAGGACATAATACACGGTGTCAGTGCCCCCGTAAAAGAAAGCATTCCAAACGCGACTAAAGCGCAGTCGTTCGCGTGTCCGGTGATAAAAGAGATACTAGAATAAAAGGACAAGAATAGTCCATCATTTTCAAAACATGGTTACAGTGTAGATTGGTTCCTGAGGTGCTACTTTTGCCGTGTTTCGTCCTTTCGCCATGGCTTCCCTCACTTCGGCTGGACAATAATCGGGAGTCGGAGTGAACAGAGCTGTCCAAGGCTGAAATATTGGCAAACATGACGGAAGGCTTCTCTGGCCAAGTAATCACATTAGAGTTATCAAGACATACTTGCATCAGTTTTCTGTTTCGAATCACTTGATAGATGGCGAAACAAGGGACACATAAGAGCGAGAGTACGGAGATGATCCAACCAAAGATCTCAGCGTTGCCATTTAAGGTCACACCACCGTAGGCGCTCTGTTCATAGCCGATGAAAGTGAATATCAGGATGAACTAAAAGAGGAGAGAGCTCGATTAGCGCACGCGCAGCCCCCATCCAAGCAATCAAGATCAAACTGATCAAGGTCAATCGAAACCTGATATCGGCCTGATCTAGTCACTCTATTTGGCTCGTGGATCAAAGTATGCTTCAAAGTGGACTTACCAGCATGAAGGCTGGCGAAACCTGAAAGCAAGACGCTACAAGAAAGGTGTCCCTAAAAATTAAAAATTCACTTACAAACCACCAGCAGATTCGAAAGTACCACCAGGGGGCGAAACCGAGCATGCTCGTGATATCTGCTACGAAGTTATTCATGCCTAGAATGGTAAAGATCGTCATCGACTTGGAAAACGAGGAAAGGCAATGCCATACCATAAATATAGGCCACAAGTAGACACTCAATCATGGCGATTACGATCAGACAATATCCACTGCTGTAATCATTAAATATGACGAAATAGTAGATACCAGCCTGAAAATGACACCATTCAGAGATTTGCTCACTTCCACAGCGCCATCTACTGGCTTGATAGAGACCTGCCCTAGATGTGGCCCGCCTGGAGGGTTTTGAGACCGTCTGACATACCTGCGTGCACATGATCAGGCCAATAATAAAACAGAGCAGACATGCCGCTCCGATTACAAATGTTTTCCATTTCCTTAGTTTGGGAAATTGATCAAGAATCGCTGTTGTGCACGTTTCCAACATAGCAAACTAAAATGTCAATTTTAATTAGTAAGGAGTAACCGTCCGTCTCCTGAAACCTATCAAATCTATGGAACATTGCCCACTACTTGGGCAAATTTTTCAAAGCCTTACAGCCTTCGGCGCAAGGGAGTCCTGATAGAGTATTGCAGGTACATTCGACATTTTGAAGGCGTAGGGTTCTAGGGCATACCTCGCTGTCCAATCCTAATAGGACTAACATGAAGAAGAACAGGACCGACCATAGCTGGCTTATTGGCATTCGCGCGATAGCTTCCGGGTAGGCGATAAACGCTAAGCCCATGCCTAGAGTACAGCAAAGTTATGCACACTATGCACTCGGTCCTTCGGAACCGGCGTACCTGACTGAGTGACATTTCCAACCGGAACTTGCAAATCGTGCGCCATAAATCCGGTAATAGAAAAGATGGCACATCCAGCAAACATGCTGGTACAACTGTCCACTACAGAAACGATAATGGCGTCTCTGAGAAGTTGCTTTATGTAAACGACTGATATATTTACGAGAAACTTTGAAAAAGTGTGAATCACCTGCAACAGTTATTTCGAAACGGGTTGTAGCTGGCCATTGTGATCAGTCCACCGAAGGCGGGTCCAAGCGAATAGAATACTTGCACTGCCGCGTCGACCCAGACCTGAAGAATGCGGATGAACAGAAAGGACATGGAATGAAGCACGGATAAACTAGATAGTGTATCCATGGAGTGCAGTCTATACAAAAGCATATTCCGCACCTCAAACAATCTACTCCTGGCTCTGTCTAATTGAAGTCCGGGTTAATAAATAAACTTGTACTTTAACCGGTCTCATCGTGAATACCAGCAAAAAGCATAAACTTACCTTGATTTGACCTAGTTTGGTGAAATCAGGAATAACGTAGAACTTGATGCCCTCTAGTGCCCCGGGCAATGTGGCTCCACGGATCAGCAAAATTAGCAGCACAACGTAGGGGAACGTTGCTGTCACGTAGACAGCCTTGCCACTCGATTGTATTCCAGCAAAGAGGCAAGCAAAAACAAGCAGCCACGCCCCTGCAAGGCAGAGTACCAGCTTCCATGACATGGTGCCAGTGTGGTCGAATGAATCACCAACATTCAGGACGAATCGACTAAATGGAATAAAGGTGATATGGCGAAATAGACCTTGCTGACTGGCACTCACTTGAAGTATTCGTCCGATGGAGACACCTTATTTAAGCTAGCAATGCTTTCGTTGATGCCAAATAAGGCTACAGCGCTGCTATTCCAGCATTGCTTTGCATAATAGCGAGAAGACGAGTCATTCAGCTCAACCTGACATCGCCGATCCTCCAAGTTTGAGTGACAAGCTGTAACCAGGAAGTAGTTTGTCAAAATATATTCAATGGGACAGAAATGAAGTTGTCAATAATTGGTCATATTGTTACGGACAGTGATATTGACATTATTCATGTCACTTTGACTGAACAGGAGACAGCACCTTGTTCTTATGGGACAACCCCAACAAGACCAATACTTACCATTCGTGTTGTAATCATTGATGCAATTGGACCAACGAAGTGTCGACCGGAACGAATCGAAGAAATAAAATAGGACCCAGGCCACGATCATGTTGTAATAGAGAGACACTAGGAACGAGATGACCACCATCGCCCACCCTAGACCTGAAAAGAGTGGGGCTAGTGATAAGCGACATCGAGGGACGGGTCCACGGAATACTTCAGTGGTACCTATTAGGGTGATTGTGATGGTACCTTCAGCTACACCATCATCCGCCAGACCAGTATCACAGGACTAGGACAGCGGCTTAGGTGACTGACCGACAAAGTTTACGGTACCAGTTGGCGGACTGGGAAATCATGGCCCCCGCTCTAGGGATTCACGATCAGTGATTTTGAACAGGGATAGCATCCTGGAAGTCTACTATCTATTGCCTTTGCTGGAGTCCAAGGATATCATGCATCCTGCACAGTAGGACACATTCGGTAGCATATACCTACCTCTGGAACGCCTATGGTCTGCAGTGCAGTATTTGTCTGCCTCTCTGTTATACTACGACTAAAATACATCATAGTCGTTACATACTGTACCTTGAAAAACGGGTGCAAGGTTGGTAAAAATGCAGTTTGAACCAAGTGACGAATACTGTCCAAGTGACAATTCCAAAAAATAAAAGGGCAGACCAGCCAGTATAACTGAAGTCCAGTACGGGATTAAGAAAGCACCTGCAAACAAGAACTATTAACCACAATTCTTACAAGACTCCTATTCTCTTGCATACCTCCACCATTTGAGTAAGCCAAATATGGAAATCGCCAAACGTTTCCGAGTCCAACCGAATACCCGACACAAGACAGGATGAACTGGGCATAATTGCCCCACTGAGGCCGGGCCTCGTGCTCATGATAAGAGGCTTCAGACCTGGCCGTCGATGATTTTCGCGCGTGATTTTGAGATATCTAAAAGACCAACACCATTAGGGGGTCGGGGAAGAGGAAGTAGTATACAGTAGAATGTACCTCGTTAGACATTTTCGACTCAACCGCTCTCCAGTTTGGAGACTACGAAATGACAAGGGCCCAAAATTTTACTCACACCACTTCAAAACAAGTCGTACGTTTTCGGGGCAATATTGAGTTCTTGTAACAGAAAATATCGCCCATCAGAACCAGTTTCCCAAACGCACACAAACAAGAATGGGACGTGGCTGACAACCACTGCACTAGGACGCGTCACCGTAAAGCACAGATCCATAGTCGACTGATGCACAAAATGGCTAACTCGATAACACATTCATTCCAGTGAATGCAGTTTGGACAAAGTGACTGAAAATACACGCCTCTACGTGCTCGTTGCGTGGGCTCGTGTCTCCAAGTTGCAAAGGGCTCCCATTCCATGGGCGCAAATACAGTTTTTAGTGTAGGAGGTACTCGTACTGTGCATGTTTTCACAGACGGCGAGCAATGATACGACACGGATTGGTTCTATTGTGTACGATTTGAATCGAAAAGTTTTGCTTTTAAAAGTGTGGACATTGTAACACGGCAGCCTACTGTGGTGGGCCGAGGCAGGAACACGATTACATGGCGGATTGTCACACCTACGGCACTGCCGATAGGATTTCAGGATAAGAACATGGCACAGGCAGAGAATGGCTTGTTGGATACGGTCCACTGATGTGGGTTATTTCGTGTGCCGTGCTTGCTCCTCAATTCGGCTACAGTACATATATCTGCATGAGATAGTGGGAAAAAGTAATGATGGAAGGGCAGCCAAATGTTAGTGTGTGAGCATTTGATAAAAGGATATCCCGACTTTTTTGGCGTAGAGTGTCGCCTCGCACGAACCAGCAAAACAAACTCTGTACAATTCCAAGAACAGGTTTTTGTGTAACGTGTACAGGCAAGAGGAATCTTCCCCTGGTTCCTAGTTGACTGCATGTTGACAAGATCATCCCGTGACTGGTGCAGAGATACCTGCGAGAAAAAAGACTTGTTTATGCTGCGTGCTCTGTGGCAAAATAATTTTGGTTTGATTTGTGGCAGGGGTGTGCGCATTGTGATACGCCACGTCTACGTGTCGGGTGGTAGATAGATTCATGCAGAGTTCAATGGCGGACTGGCATTGTCCGTGAGTCTGTCGCCACACATGGACACATCACAACAGAGCTGTTGTTGCCGACCATGTGAGTCGTCACAGAATCACCCGACCCGCTCCCCTGACATTGAGTGCTACGATCTACTTGACGCCTTGCCGGGCTTTTCCAGTCGAGGATTAATCCTCTGCCACCACTCCCAAAAATACGAGTATGCTTATGAGCGATCATCTCGTGTATCAATTAGCGCCGACGCCACCCAATTCCAATTTCTATCGCATAGTTTCAACACGCACTCAATTACTTTTTCTGCCACGGACCAGTTGAACCAGTTCTTGTAAACATTAATGACGTAACCACCCGACCCTCATTCAATTACACTCATGGCATATCTCAATTTGAGTGCCTCGGTACACAATGCCGCGATGTTCTCGAAAAGAAAAGTTGCAAATGCAGCGGCAATAGCTGCAATCCAAACATAGACTACGGATGAGTTCAAATAAAATCGAATTGAAAAATGAATTCTTTTTGAATTCCTATCGTCAGAATTAGACAGTTTTGGGTTCTTATATTTATAATTTCTCGAAGAAATTTGCCAAAACATGTCTCGAATACCATTTTGTAACGCATGATGAAAGTACTTAGCAAAAGGGAAATCCTTCCTCAAAATCATGCTTTGCCAAATTTCTACCAAACTATTGTCTTTGACAAATCGTACAGAACCTGCCAAATTCATATTTCGAGTCAGAAAAGCGTACGAAACGGAATTGATCGGAGTCACGTATTCTGGATTTTCGATCAGTGCCGGTATTATTTCCGAGTCCTGCTCGAAGAATTTGGGTGGGTATCTAGTCAGGGCTTCTTTCATTTTTACATGCCCTATTAAATCTGATTGATTGATCCGATAAAAATACGATCCAGTCCAGCCACGAACTAACAGAGTGCGTTGCCCTTGGGATATAAGGTCAGCAAGGGATCCTGTGTCCGAGAACGGATGTCCTCGTTGGACAGGGTACAAGAAGGCTACTAGAAGACCGCAGTAGAGGACGCGGAAAAGGAGCGAGAAGACGGAGTAGAGCGAGACGATTGTGTTCAGCCATAAATGGACTTTGCCTCTTGCACGTGGGAAGTGTAAAGCATCTTGTTTCATTGTAAAGGCAATCAATCGAAAGCATGTGTCTGGCAGACGATGAATAGTCAAGCGTGCTAAGATAGTTAATAGTAATAATGTGAAAATGAACAGGAAAATCAAACAGAGCCACACGTAAGCATGAAAAGGACGAGTCAATGGCATTTGGATATTGCTCGGTTCTGGTTTTCTGCCCATAAATCCATTTTCTGGGAAAATAAGCGCTTCCAAAAATTTATATTTTGTCCACCTTTCTGGTGAAGCTTCTAGAAAATTTAAGGAAAAATCTGCAGATCCGTTTGCTATTGCTTCTTCGAGATGTTGATGAGATTCAGTCCAAAGTACATTATACTTGAAACCTAACTTCTCAGCCAGCAGACTGACCACTTCTACACTCAATCCAGGTTGACGACATGTTTTTGTTAAACGTGCGCCATTGGACAATGCGCAGCGAGTGATCCAAGGTGATTCTAATCGCACACCAACAATGGTAAAAGTCAGATTGACCAGACGGGCGCCCAGATTCCACATTTCACGAGGGTTGGCCAAGCAAAGACTAGAAGAGCAGGCCAAGAAGGATCAGAGTGAACAAATGTGTGTCGGGGGCAGTAATGTAGAACATCAGCCAGAGTACCGAGCCACAGCACGTACACTCACAACCAGGTGCATTGGTTGGAAACATGACACTAATTGCAAATGCTCGTTTGTGTGCCAAACCATAAGGTGATTGCTACGAACAATGCCAGCCAGGCAAGATGTACCTTGGTATGATTTCATTCTGTGCTGATAAACGTCAATGCTATTCTTGGATTGAGCAAACATTGATCGTGGGTACTGTGCATTGTGGGCTAGGTCCCCAGCCGGTCCTGTGCAGCCAACTTTGACGTGAGAACAGACTACCTGCCGATTATACTCAAATAAGATCCTGGACGAATTATTTTGGATAAATTCTGGGGCAAACTGTTTGAGGGAGAGCAGCAGGTGTGTGTCCTCCTGCTGCTATCTACCGTTTTCAGCCTAAATTCCTTTGCCAAAAAGTTTCCTTACACGAAATGCGGAGAGGGGCGGAGTCGTGGCAGAAAGGTGTGACCTTATTTCGAACCGACTTCACACGGCAGACTGTGGCAGCGAAGCAGTTCGCGCTGATCGTGACCGTTTATTTCAGAAATTTTTAGCGGGAAACGCATTTCAAAATTTAAAGCCCCAGACGACTGATTGTGCAGTGGCTAAGGGAAAAATCAGCATAGGACTTCAACCGCGCCAGTTGTAGCGTGCATGGGATACGATGTCCTAGGAATGCACAATTCACAAAGGGAAAGAACAGAACTCGTTTCAGTTTTTAGTTTTAACTATAAACATACTTTGGCACCAAATCCTCCAAAGAGGGCGCGTTTCAAGCGCTTCTAATCACTTATATTGTCCGTATAAAAAGACTTAAACTTAGACTTACGTATTGAGAGACCCTTAAAGACTTTTTAAGCGTTTAAAATCTTCGATAAAATTTGGTTTTCTCATGCTCACATTTCAATTGAAATTTAAATTTTCCGCCAATTATGGTCTCGAAACGAATGTGCCAGGTTACTGTAAGTCGCTGCACACAAATTTTTGAAGTGACCGAAGCCAAGCGACTCAAAAAACTGGAATTTGTGTGTGCGTCGTTCATTGCTCCCAGTCTGTGGCTGTAAAAAGCCAAAGTTATTTCTCTACGTTTTTATTCCTATCTTATCCCCGTATTGAACTTTCGGTAAATAAGCGCTATGGCCGCTGAAGGCGAAGAAGATTTTTCGAAATTGTCGACCGAAGAATTAATTCAGCATAAAGTAAGAAACGCTGTTTTTGAGGTGTAGTTTATCGACGTGTCAGGTATGCGCAGGTTATGAGTCACTTCAACAGATGTCTAGAAAGACTGTTATCCTTTTGTCGGTACCTTCTCCCCCCGAAGGAATAGCTGTGATTAATGATGGCCGTACAGGGGTACCCGTGGCACTACTAGCCTCCTTTTCGCCGTCACATTACAGCACCGCAAATCTTCGTTTTTTAACGCACATGCTTGGGTCCTGGGTTTTCAGGCAAGATTTTGCAAGCCGTGATCAGCGCTGTTTATTGTTTAGAGTTGGAAAGCACGTGTGAAAGGCTATGAAGATGCGTCGAAGCTTTTTGGCAAGGCTAGCAGCGAAAAAGACCCGGTTTTCAACAAGTATTTGGGGCTGGTCAAGAATTTCGTTTCGGATAGTAATCAAGTCGCGTTAGAAAAGGGTTTGGATGCCGCCTTTGTGTATGTAGAGAATGCTGCCGTATCACCAAAGTAAGTGTATTTGCGTGATCCCCTCAATATCCTACAGAAGGACCAAGGTACTAATCGTTCTTTACAGGACCGCCGGCGAGGTTTGTCCTTTACTTGTCCAAAAGTGCCTTGGATTACCGAAACAAAAGCTTCGCGAGAAAGCTCAGGAAATATTGCTTTTGTATATCGAAGTCGAGAAACCGGACATCGTCGTTGTAAGATATTGTTTCTTTCGTTTTCTTTTCATTTTCTGACTTATAGTACTCTTTAGGAAGCACTATTAGAAGGGCTCCAGAATAAAAATCCGAAATTGGTATCTTCTGTTCTACAGACATTTACGACGGCAATAAAGTAAGAAAGTAGTTTCCTGTTCACAAAGTCTCGATCTGGTGATCTCCTTTCAGCCAATTCGGTCCGAAGGCGGTGACTATCAAACCGTTATTGAAGCAAATCGGGCCTATGATGGAGCATCGCGATGTAGATGTCCGCGGTAAAACAAAGGCATTGGCGATCGAAATTTATCGTTGGATTGGAAGTGCTTTGAAGCCTCAACTTCAGACTCTGACGCCAATTCAGGTATGAAGCCTGTTCTGACGTTTTATATCAACTTGTATGAAAACTTAAACTTCAGCTTAACGAACTCGAATCGGAATTTGCTAATGTCAGTGGGGAGAAACCTGCTCCAGCGAGGTATTTACGTAGTCAGCGACCCAAGGATGACGTGCAGGATGGTGCCGATGTTCACGGCGGTGGCGATACAGCTGATGGTAGGAGTTGATGAAAATAGATTTTTCTCCAATTCGTAATTATCCTTGATTTGAAGGTGCTCAAGTTTCAACTGCATCGGCTTCATTGCCAGCTGAAGTCGATCCATGGGAATTCTTGACGCCATTCGATCTTCTTTCCAAAATGCCGGCTAATTTTTATGAGCAACTGGAGTCGAAAAAATGGAGCGAACGTAAAGAAAAATTGGACGAGTTAGAAAAACTGTTGAAGGACAATCCAAGGTTGGATACGAACGGTACTTATGGGGAGCTAGTCTCTGTTTTGAAGAAAGTAAGGCTAGCTTCTCCTTTATTGGGACTCATCCTAACAATCCTTTTTTCAGGTAATTGGAAAAGACAGCAACATTAATGTTGTCGCCGTGGCTGGAAAATGTATGGCTGATGTTGCATCTGGATTACGAAAGAAGTTTGGCACCTATGCTCAAATGGTAAGTTCTTCAAAACTGTTTTTTGTGGAAATGGCTTGCTTTAGTTTTCTGTTCTTCAGGTTGCACCTGTCATATTGGAGAAATTCAAAGAAAAGAAACCTGTTGTTGCTACAGCGATGGTAGAATGCATTGATGCGGTTGCAAAAACGGTATGGCACTTAGAGATGACTTGATGGTCTCTAGTTTCCTTTTATTCATTTCTTACCCTTTAGACTACTCTAGAAGCTTTGACGGAAGATTTGTTGGCGGCCCTTGACAGCAAGACTCCATCAGTCAAAGTTCAAACGGCGATGTTCTTGTCTCGTTACTTTTCGGGTTGTTCTCCAGCGGTGCTAAATAAGAAAGTGTTGAAGGCATTTAGTCCCGCTCTCACAAAGGTAGGCAGTTTTTTAGTCTATCGCTGGGTAGATGCCAAAATGCTTTGGTTTTAGTTGACCGGCGATTCTGATGCGGAAGTACGCGAAGCTGCTTGTCTTGTTTTGGGCACTGCAATGAAAGTGGTTGGTGAGAAGACCATTACGCCGTTTCTGGAAGACGTCGTCAACGATCATTTGAAGATGGATAAGGTGAGAAGCTGTCGCTTGACTATGTTTTATTTGATGTGGGTATCCCAAAATAGAGAAATGGGTATTCGTTTATTTCAAGATAAAAGGCTGTTGTGAAAAAGCCGAAGTCAAAGTTGTGATAACTGGTGGCGGAGACGCGGTAGCCGGTGGGAAAGTGAGTAAACACGATTTTATTGTTGCTGTATTTGCAGTAACAGAATCTGCTGATCTTCAGAAAGCGGATGATGGTCCAAAGTCGCGTGCGCCCGCTCCAAAGTCAGCTCCAAGTACGCGTCCAAAACAAGAATCTCCTGTGGATGACGAAGACATGCCGCCGCCACCACCACCGCCTGCTGCTAAAAAGACGGTTGCAGGTGCGAAGGGACGTCCAGCCACGGCGCCGAAGGCCACTGCCCGATCCGCCAGCAATAGTCGAAAGGTAATCTGAGCCTTTGTTTCTGCGGTAGTACGTTTTGCTCAGAATTCACGTTCCAGCCCGCGGAACCTGCGAAATCGAAACGCGACGAAGAAAGTTTCGAGGGTGGTGCATTGATTGATACGAACCAAAAACAACAGCGATTTCAAGAAGAACGATCTTTAAAGGTGAGTGTCAGCAGTTTTTCTTTGTAGATTGAGGATCTATGGATTTTTCGTTCAGGTACTTAAGTGGCAATTTAATACGCCCGCGGAAGAACATACGTCGCAACTAAAAATGCAATTGGCCGTCGTGTGCAAGCCGTTCCTGCATACGCAAATGTTTCATGCAGATTTTAAGCAACACCTAAAAGCCTTGGATTCTTTAACTGCGGTAAGGGTCAGGAAGCTTTGCTAATATCTATTGATGTGGAATGTAATCTAATTTTAGTCGATCGAACTATGCCCGGATGCCGTGGTCAATTCTTTAGATCTGCTTCTGAAGTGGTGCACGTTGCGCTTTTTCGACACGAACCCGTCGGTGCTGCTGAAGTGTCTGTCATTCATCAAGGCTGCATTGACGCTTTGCCACGATCGAAACGTAGAACTGCACGACATCGAAATCAATTCGTTCGTTCCTTTTCTTCTTTTGAAAGCTGGCGAGTCGAAAGACGCTGTGCGCGCTGATGTGCGAAAGATTATCGATTTGTTATGCAAATTGTATCCGGCTTCCAAATTGTTTCCGCTGCTAATGGAAGGATGCAAATCGAAGAATGCACGACAACGATCAGAATGCTTGGAGCAAATTGCCATATTGATCGAAGTGTATGGAATCGCAGTTTGCGGTCAGCCGCCATCGGTGAGCTCTTATGCTAATTTGGGTCAATTAGGGTTTTAATAGTCAGTATTTTAATGTAGGCCGCATTGAAAATCATCGCTCAAAGCGTTGGTGATCGTGATAATGGTGTGCGAAATGCTGCGTTGAATACCATTGTGGCGGCGTATTTTCATCTGGGAGAACGAGTTTTCAATATGGTGGGAAATGTAAGTCTTACTTGATTTTCAGTTCAGAGTGGATATCAGTCTCATCATCATATTCCTATCGTTCAGTCCCGCCTTGGCAGGGTCAGCCTTCCTGCTATTTTCCTTTCTGTTGCGTCTCGCGGATACACGATGCTATTTCTCGTGTCTTTTCTATGAGTGTCTAGGCATCGTTTCTTCGGCCTGCCAAGTGGTTGTTTCCACTTGGGACTTGCCCCCATGATTTTTTGATTTTGTAGATGAATTCGAAAGATTTTGCAATGTTGGAGGAGCGGATCAAACGAACAACGAAAAATAGACCGGTAGTTACGAAACCTAGTCCTGATCGCCCAACCGAACGTCCAAAAACTGCCGGGGCTACCGTCACGAAGCCGACGACTGTACGACCTCAAACCGCTTCGTCTCCTGGAGACAGCCGGACGCCGATTAAACACAAGGTCGAGAATGACGATGAGTCTCCCGAAAGGCCGTAAGTCATTGCGTTTGCTTACTTGGCTAGGAAATCGTGCCAAGTGTCATTTAGGGACTTGGTGCACGATTTATGGACAATGGTGTATTTTAGGGAAAGCATTACAAAGTGCACTTTGATTACCAAAATGACAAAAATTTTAGACTCTTACGATTTGAGTAGGAACGCGAGAGAAAAAACTTGAATTCATATTTTCCTGCACAAAATTCTTGAGTTTGGTGGTTGCTTTCGGTTTTTTAGGATTAGGGTTGTGTGTACAGCAAAGATCTGTATTTCAGGTTGCAATCGAGGCCAACTCCGTCAACCTTCACTCGTTCTGGTGGAAAGTTTCAATTGGAAATGGATAAATTAGGTTTGAATGATCATCGTCCTGAAGAGTACAAGATGCCCGAATTGTACGACCATACTGATGTGCAAGATGTTTTGGCTTCTCCTATGTCCATGCCACCGTTGCGTTTCCGTCCGCCATCGGCTTCGTCGACTCCTCAGCGACGGGAAGTTATTACGCAAAGTATGGACGCCTCTACAGCGCTCGATACGGCTATAAATTCCGTGACGTCGATCAAAATCGATGTGGCTACTCAAGCCCTCGCTCAGGTAAGCCAGTCTCGTGTGCTAATGGATTATTTGTTTTCTGTCTGAGTACGTAGTTCGGTGCAATCACTCGTGACGTTGTAGCTGGACGAGATCATCAAGGATTCATCAAAGGTTAGTCTCCTGGCTGACAAAGTAGATCAGTTATTGATGGCGATTTATTTCCAATTCCGAATGGCTTTTAATACGCATATGATGGACGATACTGTGAATCCCGAGGACGTTGTCAAATTGTATCGTCTGCTATGCGTTGTTCTGCTTTCGGTAGGTAACCTTATGCATGGCCCTGACTTTGCGTCAGTGTCCTTTGTTTGCAGACTCTATCGGCTGGTGACTTGGTGCGGGAAGCGTCGGAAGGCACGCTCAAGGATTTGGTGTGTCAGCTATTGACGGTATTATTGGACGAACGGTTGGAGAAGATTCCGGAAGGTATTAACATTATTCGCTCGTTAAATGTCTTGTTGGTGAAGTTAGTCGAGAAAGCTGATCCGACGTCGTGCATGGTGGCACTGATTCGCCTACTGCGAGATACCTTGCACAGCCAGACGTCGTCATCCAAGTTTCAAGAGCTTGTTCTCAAGGTATGTGCTTTTTGCTACCAAATTTGCTAATTGTAGGTATGTGGTGGTTTTTAGTGTTTGTGGAAACTGTCTCGGATTTTAAACCAGCATGCTGGCGCTTTGCAAGTGGGACGTGTGTTAGCCGAGACGCACGCGTTCTATATCGACTTCCCATTGGCTACGTGGAGGCAGCGTCAGCCGGATACGCCGGGTAGGACGATCAGGACGATTTTGAGCAAGTTGGCCGAAATATACGGAGACAAGGTAGGCTAGTCGTGAAAAAATTTGGTGATCATTCTAATCTCTCGTATTTTTTAGGTACTGGATTATGTGGACGTCATTGACAAGCCGGAAACGAGCGATGTAGTGGTGTGCTTGAAGAAAAGCTTGCGCGAGTTCAGTAAAGTTCCCCCAGCGGCGAGCAATGGAGCGGGAGCTAATGCGGTATGTGCTTCTAGATTGATTTCACTTATTTGTTCTAACCTGTCGCATCTGTTCAGGAAAACGCCAGCGCCAATGCGAACACTGGTGACGCTTATACGCGAGAAATAGGCGAAATCTTCAAGAAAATCGGTACTAAGGATAAGTCTGAAGAAGTGAGTTATATTTGGGCATGGCATGCCCAGATTGGTTTATGTTAAGCAATGGTTTCTGCGTTTTAGGGATTATATGAATTGTACGAGTTTAAACAACGCCATCCAGACGCTGATATTACTTCGTTCATGAAGAAATCGAGTGACTTCTTCCGCAACTATATTACTCGCGGGCTGCAGAAGATCGAAACTGAACGCGGACGTCTGCCAGCCGCTAAAGTCGGGGGTATGTATAGCTACTTAGTTTAGTCGAATAAAAGGGGCCCTTTTCGAGCATCGGCCGATCCGGCCGAACTGATCCGAGGGATGGATCGGTTCCCGATCCGATCCAACTGCCGGATCGGCAACTAATATTTTTTCGCGCCTTATCTGCTGGGAAATGATGAAATGTGACAAGCTTCAACGAGAAAATCCCTTTTTTCTCTAATCAGTATTATCCCGCTTAATGTCCTGTTTAGCTCTCCTATGTCCTTTGGAGTGATTTAAGAGAGAGTGGTGACAGCGATTAACCATGGCAGGCTGGTGAGGATGCAGTGCCAAACGCGTCATCCCTATCTATCTTCTATTTTTTTTAAGTGGATCGGATCGGGGTTCATCTAAGCCTAGGCTCGGATCGGTCGATGCTGGCCCTTGTTTGGAAAATAGTTTTCTTGTCTTCCAAATTTCCTGTCAGGAACATGCAAGAAAGTTAGATAATCCAATTTCGGCGATCAGTCCAGTCACCTGTTGATGGTTAGAGTTAAAAGTGGCACGTGCACATGCGGGCTTTTTTCAATTTGAGGCAGTAATGGAGCTGACCATGCTGTGAATAATATTTCGGGTGCAGTGTCAGCCGCTTATTTGGATAAATTGCAAAAATTGCGTGCCACTGTGGGATTGGAACCAGTTGCAGTGAGTATCAATCGAGAAACGGAGGAGAATCGAGAAAGTGTAAGATGGCAATGGCTGCGTGGCATTTTTATGTTGACTAATGAAATCTTTGTTTGCAGTTATTGCCGGATGTCCGAATGGCCGCCCCAGATCCAGAACAAATTGTACGAGATGGCGATGAGGAAACGGCGAGTCCGCCGCGGCCGCGTTTGACGGCGGACGAAGTAAACGATTATAAAGCTCGTTTAGAGCGATTGAAACGAGGGTTTTAATAGGGGCAATTCGAACATGGTTTGTGTAATTTTTCTTTAGACGAATTTTCCATCGATATTTGAAGGATAATATGTTTGGTTCTGTATTTAGAACGCGTTTACTACTGTGAGTTCGACAAGCATAAGGTGATGCAAGCTTATCCATTTATTTGTATGGTGCATGCGTGGGTGGGTATGGACGCGATGATAATCTGCTTTGACTGACCTTTTGATATGGCTTTGTTCGGACGGGACGGAGGCAGCTGGCTGGCAGAGTTAAGGTAATTGGTGCTGATGAGGGTGGCCTGTTAATCAGCTGTAGGACGTGTTACAGTATGCCCGGCTGAGTGGGTTAAGTATTTAGCATTGGATTGTGGCCAGGGGTGAAGAAAGGGGCCTGAGCACTTTAATCGAGCAAATGCTGGCCAATTGAAAGCAGACTCGTCTTAGAATACAAAAAGGTACATTGGCATTAAAGGATGTAATTGATAGGAATTATCGTGCGGAATGGTGAATGTTTCATGCGAAGTAGGCGTTTTGTCTGTAGCAGTCGATGAAAGAGCCTCGTCGGGTCAGAGTGCCATTCCTCAGTGACACGCCATTGATCAATTGGCTGGCCGAGGAAGCCCTGACCATTTGCAAAGGGACCGTGTGCGCTTCGACGGCCGACTCTGAGGGCAGTGGCTGCTGTTGTCTGGATGGTATACGCGATAGAATAGGAGCAGTCTTGCACAACAATGAGCTCAAAAAGGCTCGGGCTTGTAGTCGATATTTCCTGTGAGTCAGTAGAGTGCAGTATGGATTGAACATACTGTGCAAACGCATCAGATAGAACAAAGAGTGCTCCACGTCCAAACACCACATTCGTAACTGACACAAAGCCATCGATAACCAAAATGGGGTGATGGTAATGAGGACGAGGAGGCTAGTGACCAGTGGGTACACTATTATGCGCATCTTACGTTGACGACGAATTTCGGAAGTGCGTTTGAAAATCTTACGGCCATCCACCAAAGAACATGTTCGCCTGAAACTGACCTCGTTTTGAAATTTCATGGCCAAAGTGAGAAGTCTGATGTTGAATGCCAAAATGATAAGAGCTGAGGATATGTAGAAAACTATACTGCTGATCTCGCCTGAACCGGACGAGGCCAAGCAGTAGAAATAGCTCGATGCACATTCGCGATTACGTCGACATACGAAACGAATATTACGAATTGCGAACCCGATCGGGGTCAGGAGCCATGCTGATATGATAAGGATCAGCGTAGTGCGGGCCGATATGCGGGTCAAGTAGGAATAGGGACATTTGATATAGAAATATTTGTGCGTATTCACAAGCAAGACGGCCAAAACGGACAAGGTCAGAACGCTGTCTTCAGCAATTTTAAATACCACGAATAGATTTTGATCAGTGATGGCCCTCTTGGCATCGAGTATGACCAAAGGATAGAGCAAGCAGTAGAAGACGTCCACGATAGCTTGGTTCAAAACTATGATATCCATGCGGGAACATTGAAAGAGTTTTGCAGCCACGGCCAGAAGGAGGCTGTTCCCAAACAGCATGAATACGAACGAGATCAATAAAAGAACGAATATGGGGTAGTCATTAAAGCAGTGCCCGAATTCGTGGTCATCGCTGAACAACTCTTCCAACTGGAAATGGTCCAGCAAAGCGTCCACGAGACTAACCGAATTCGTCCGGTTGTGACTTTGGGATAGTTTTGGCATTCTTTTCTGGCAGCTAAGCGGCGACAAAATCGAGAGCGGAGCTTTCGAAGGGGGACACAAATTGAGAATGCTAATAGGAAGGGGAGACTGTGGCGGACACACGTGGTTTACTGGCTAATGACCCACGCTGCGCCACTACTGATCCAGTTTCACTATTGACAAAAGATTCTGACTGAATCTATATTTTTCAAATGGAGATTCGACACTGACCCTTCGTGGATCTAGTTGCACGTGTCGACTCTACTGTCAATACTTTCTTGAGAATCGGGCAGCCGCTGGCTTATCACGTGCCCGTGCTCGTGGGTGCCTCAAAAGTACGAATATATGCATGGCATGGTTTGGATCGAGTTCAGTGTTGGAGCACGTGTCATTGGCCCGCGGCCTCTATTAATTAGACAACATGACAGCGTCGATTAAAGCGTGCGCTCCTTAAATGGGATACGTCAGAGTAAGGAGGATGCTAATGAATGAAGTGACGGTAGGCCGAGAAAACAAGCGGAGGACCAGTGTCTAATAGGACGCAGCCTGTGTCTGGTGGTGGTTGGTACCAACGCCTATGGCGGGGGCGTTGGCAAGTGCAGGGCATCCAATGTTTACTACGAGCACTAATAGCCAAGGCTTCGCTGGTGTCAATCCTAACTAGGTGAACTCACCCAACTAGGGCGTCCTCCCGACCTACTCTACCGCAAGCCTCGAATGCCGAAGCAATGAAAACGGAGGCCATACTTCTAATTCCCATTCCACCTCATTCCTTTCATTCACTAGAAGCTCCTCATCGACAGCTCGTTGCATTCATACGAACTGGTGGGAGCGTCCCAAGGAACACAGCGGGCGGTTGTGTGTGGGAAGTAGGCGGTCATCGATCCACTCCTGCTATGTGCAATTTAGTCGCTGCGTGAGGGACAGGGTGAGAAAAGAAGAAATGGATTGGCAGGACTAGGAAGGAGAAAATGGTTTTGCCTAGACTCCTTCAACTCTTGCAAAACAGGAAGCCTTTCGACCCTGGATTCCACTTGGCCATACTGTAGACCATTCACAAAGCCAACTTTTGCAGCAAGGCAGTCAGAGATCCAAGAGCCATATGAAAGGTTACCCCATTGCTGCCAGTTTTTGTTTCGAGACTGCGCAAACAAACGAGAGAAAGTAAGAAATGCTCCAATTCAAGACGACTTGTGGGTGCGCCATACAATACCTCGCGCTAACGAGCTAGCAAATATGAGCCCAATTGCACTTTCCACGTGCGACTGACCGCTTTTACTTTTATGAAATGTGAATGAAAGGATAAAACTGAGAATGTGCATCAGATTACATTCATTAACGTTTTCAATGACTTCCAAGAAAAGGCGCAAAGACGTCAAAGCGGTGTCAAACAGATTTGGCAGTATGAAGGCACTTGGACATATGAGACTGCGACCACGTCGGCTCATTGCACAGTATTACTGCCCAGAGCATGGGGAATACTAAACCATGTCAGTCGGCAGCTGTCAATGTCCTCCTGTTCGCATGGGCGGAGATATGACAAGCTGGGGAATGATTCTCAGCTAATATACGATGCACGTTTCCTTGCTACACTATGTCTTTATATGCATTTCTGGATAAGCAATGCACAGAGAGCCGTCAGATGTTGCGAATGGCCTACGTGCAGTTTCTACAGTAAATGTCCCGTCAGTTTTTAAGGCACGGGTACGAAACTTGACAAATGATATTACCTTACAGCTGAAGATTCGTCGAGTTTGAGGTAGCAAATCTCCCTTATATAAGCTCCCCTAAAAAGGTGGTCTCTAAATGGCCATGGGTGTGCGATTCATTTTCTAAGGGATGCACCCTACAAGGCTTACTCGTTGAGAAATGACCTGTGAGGAGCAGATGAGAAGCGTACAATAGAGCTGCTATGGCAAATGGGAGCTTTCGGGTGATATCCTAAGCTATCAAGCAGGGCTGCGCACCTACGTTTGTAAAAAATAAAATTTTGCTGTGAATGCGGGGTTCAAGTTTTACCACATCCGACTCGAGGCACTCGAGAGTGAAGAGCCATTGTACACAAAATGATTACCCAGCAGTGACTCGTCAGTAACTGCGCACTTGGGCCCACTTTCACAATCATCTGGGACATGTCCCAAGTTTATGACGGCCATATCACTGATGGAGGAGGACTTTGCATGCCCTAAGATTTAGGATACGGCTTAACTAATTGTGAAACCAACCCCCGCCGGCGTGAGAGGAGTGGCTTATAAACCCATCAGGCTACGGGCTGGGCAACATAGAGCCTCGTGATGCGTCCAAAACATCCCCACAAACAGACAGAGCTAGAGGACATTTGAAATAAACATCGAAGTTCATTATGTATGTAGCTCGCGATAGTCAATTCTGCAAACGAGGGGACTGCCCTCGAAAGATTACCCGGAAAGGTCACTCAAGGAAGGCAATCAATCACGTCCACTTTGGACAAGTGCATGAAAGATTTATGAGGAAGGGATGAGCGCATGCACGAATTCTTATCAGCTGGTGCTGCACTTGGTCAACAAGTGACGCATATGCCAGTCATTAGGTCGAGCTTGTTATGATGTTGGCCGATAGAGCGATGCATTGTGGCTCGTAGGATTGTTGGAGTAAGTGCAAGTACGAGGTAGCCGCTTAGCTTGGAAAATGTGCGACCTATAAAAGAATAATTTGTTAAAGCTGAGTCAAAGGCCCGACAGCGATAATAGGGACGTGGGTGAAGCAGAGGCAGTTTTTTATAGGAAGAAAGCAGGCAACACATTAGCGGCTGCACGTATAGAGTCCACCTCAGCAATCGTATGAGTAGAGGCAGCCAAATCCCGCAGATGCTTGCCATTAGCAGCTGGCAAATAGTGCTTATGGAGACCAGTCAGCAAAGATTTTAATCGTAGCACGTGAGTAAAAGTGGAAAAAGAGCATGGCCCGGGAAACAATATAACGATCCCTCTCTGTAACGCAAAATAAGCAGCAGATAAACAGATTAGTGCCGACAGTGCAGGGGTTCAGCCAAAATAGTAACCCGATAGGATAAGCACTCTTTCGCTGACAGACGATAGCATGACCCAAATACATAGAAGATATGGCAGCGACCTGGCGACCTAACCCAGAACACAATACCAGTCGTGTCGAGTCAGCCAGTTGTGGAAAAGGCGTGCAGTTATGTGGTTGTCAAACTTGACCCTGTCTTTGCTCGTCGCTCTGATCAGCACGGGCATTAGCGATCGTGTGTTCAAAATCGACTACGCCAACAATCGATTTGTGCAGGATGGAGAGCCATTCCAATTTGCCTCGGGGAGTATACACTATTTCCGGGTGCCGCCAGAGTATTGGAAGGATCGACTGCTGAAGTTACGTGCCGCTAGTTTCAACACAGTGCAGACGTACATAGCGTGGAACGTGCACGAGCCGTATCCGGGCAAATACAATTTCGAGAAAGAAGCAGATTTGGTGCGGTATTTGAAGCAGGCCCAAGAATTAGGTCTGAATGTTATCCTCCGTCCAGGACCATTTATTGATGCGGAGTGGGACATGGGTGGACTGCCTTGGTGGTTGTTAAAGAATGGTAGCGATCGCACTGCTCTTAGAACATCGGATCCAGCTTTTTTGTCAGCGTTGGAACGATGGTTCGGTGTCCTACTGCCACGTATTAAGCCTTTGCTTTATCAGAATGGAGGTCCCGTCATAACTGTGCAGGTGGAGAATGAATACGGAAGTTATTACGCGTGTGACCGAAACTACACCATGAAAGTGCGGGATCTATTGAGGCAGTACTTGGGAAATGATGTCGTCTTGTTTACGACGGATGGTGCTGGAGAAGGGTACATGAAATGCGGGGTCGTCGATGGGGTTTACCCAACGGTGAGTTCTGCACCGACGATTCTTAAGAATGAATGTTTCAGCCACCCTCTTTAACTTCCTTCCTTTCAGTAACACGAAACCTACGCTTTTAAAGATATATCTTAAATCACTTCACCGAAAACCATTTCAATCATTATTAAAGGACTCGGCGAGACCGCGCTCTCGATCCTGCTAGCAGCTCAAGTTTCTAAATATATCTTGCTTTTTGAACTTGTACGCTTTCTTAGCTCATTCATCAAAGGCCTTGCAATATAATTTCTGCTAACTTCCAGCAATGATCCAGCAGATTCTTGGAGGCCTGCCATAACTGGGTCATCATTCAGTCTTCTTGCAGCTCTCGAAATCATAAGTAACAAACCTTTTTGGTAGGTCGATTTCGGCACAACAGACAAAGCCGGTGTGGAGAAGGCATTCGCTGTCCAGCGTCACCACACTCCGCAAGGGGGTCCGCTGGTCAATTCAGAGTACTATCCTGGATGGTTCGACCAGTGGGGTGGACACCATGCCAGCGTCGATTCGAAGAAGACCACCGACACCATACGGTACATGTGGTCCATGAATGCCTCGTTCAATGTGTACATGTTCCATGGTGGGACCAACTTCGAATACTGGGCTGGATCGGAAAGTGGCCCACCTTTCGTCACAATCACTACCAGCTATGACTACGACGCTCCAATATCCGAAGCGGGTGATCCAACAAATAAATGGGATTCCCTAAGAGCAACAATGATTGAGCTGACCAATAACTCACATCCCGATTCAGTGCCTTTACCGACTGCCAAACTCGCCTATGGAAAAGTATCCTTGCAATTAATCGGTACAATCTTTGATCTCTTGTCACTTGTAGCTCCTCCGGACAAAGTTGTCCAATCCCAATTCCCCTTGACTATGGAGCAGGTCGATCACCCTTACGGATACATTCTCTACGAAACATTACTTCAAACCAAGGTGCGGACTCTGTCCTTCTTGGACGTGGTGCGTGATCGAGCTCACATCGTCATCGATGGCCAATTGGTCACGATCATTGATCGAGAATTCAAGCCTCACGATATCCTCGATATCGCCAACATCACTAAAGTCAATTCTAAACTACATATTCTCGTGGAAAACCGAGGAAGAGTATGCTATGGGAAAGAAATCAACGACTCCAAGGGTCTAGTCGGCAACGTTACTAAGGAAGACGGAGAGGCCTTAGAAAACTGGAAGATCTACCCAATCGATTTGAGTCTACTGAACGAAACTGTGCACTATTGCAGCCGCAAACCCATGTCTCTCCGAAAATGCATTACCAACCGGAGCAAACCTGTGAAAGCCAGCCTTGCTAACTTCCTGCCTTCAATCTATGCCGGTGTCCTCAATGTTACTGTCCCGCCAAAGGGAGACACATTTTTGGATTCTAGAGGTTGGTGCAAAGGGCAAGCATTCGTAAACGGAAGAAACCTTGGTCGATATTGGCCTGTTCGTGGACCCCAGATCACCTTGTTTGTTCCTGGTCCTTTCTTGGCACATCCCCAATCAAGTGTCACGTTGTTCGAACTGGACGAACCAGGAAATTGTGAAGCCGATGGAACATGCTATGTGAACTTCGCCGATAATCATCAGCTGTCGCAATGAAGTAGTATGCAATGAGCGCGTGATTTGATTTTATGCCGCAAGAAAAATCCATTGTGCGTGTGCCTTAAAGAACTGTTCTGTCCATAAATTTCGCAAAATGTCAAATCGTAGAACCACAGGGGCAGCCGATTTGCTATCAAGTCGTCTCTTCTCATGGCTTTTCTTTTTAGCATGCTAACCCTGTAGGCCTTTGCTAGCACTTCGTGCTAGTAATGGTTCCAACTTACAGCTATTTACAATGTTAGAAAATGTAGCGTGAGAGTGAAAAATTGGGTAGAAACATGGAATAATGTCACGCAGCATTCAATCCGCTCCTAGTAGGGTGAAGCAGTAGCGCGTTTGCATGTGCTGTACAATTTACGCATGGACACGAGCCACCTACCTCATACTGTATGCCACTAATCGTAAGTGTCCATGGGTATCGTTTGCAGAACTAACATTTCCTGTGGTTGGCTGGTGTATTTGGCCTCGGTCGAACTTGCCAAACTCCTAAAGCATTCTCACAATCAGACGAGCTGTATATTTTTTGGTATACAGTACATATACTACTGTATATTGAGAGCAATGAAGCAGTAAACGCCTGATATTGCTTGAACTCCTTGGAGGCAATGTGGTCTCCAACTTCTAATAGTGAGCAACGAAACAGATAAATGGAACCCCTCATTAGTTTCCCTGTGGGTTAGGCGCGCTATCGAAGGGAGCGGAAAGTTCGACTCACTGAACATAAAACCTTCCAGTTTTCTGTGCCCCATTCAGGTGAGTATGCCCTGGTAGAATTTGGAAACATGAAACGTGTTGCTACATGCCATGAGAGATTCGCATTCGGCAGAGTACTTTAAATGGTGCTGCAGTGTTCATGCTGGTGGATTGGCGAGGATGTCAACCAGAATCTTGCATGCTCTTGCCTTCGCCACTTGCCAGAAAACAAATCAGCCTTGCAATAGATGGATGGGAACGACAAAGTTGGCAATACCCCTGAGCGTGATGCATGCAACGGTTAAGGCCCAAACCGGTTCCCCCAATTGGTCCCAGACGAAGCTTACAATTAGCAGTCACGTGAAATCCTTGGTCGCTCTAGGATGCAGAGTAGGACTGACCACAGGAGAGCTCAAGCCACAGGAACTACCCCACACAGTCCCACGCACTTCTGATGAGCTTTACTGTCACGCGCCATAAAGGCCGTGTAGACTCTCAACTCGGGAAGCAGCCACACATTTCAGCCGCCAAAGGTGTTCTGGCAGTCCTGGAACCGAAGCTCACGGTCACGGAGCAGTCAAGACAAGGAACTCAAGGCCATTCTTCTACCTATTTCTGCAAACCAAACCAGTTTCTCAGAATTGTGCTGGCCCTGGCCGTGCCTTAGGAGGGGTGGACAGGTGGACCTGTTCCCTGAGAAAGTGCACTGATATAACATAGGTGCGGGGAGCATAACCCACGACTATTTCACATGATTAGCCAAAGCTACATTAGAAGCAGTGATAACGAGGTTAGGTGACCCCTGAATCATCCACTCGCTACCCTTTTCCAATCTCTGGCAAAAAGCAACACGCAATGGGTTGAATTCTCTCATTTTTATCTTTCTTATTTTCGAAACACGGAACTCTTGCAATTTTACCTATTTCTCTTTCGACTGACGTTAGATAGGCTGGTTCTGGCTATAAAAAGTAGCAGGCTCAAGGCAACACTTGCCGAGCAACATCTCAGATTTCCATCCTTCCTCTTTTCATTGACGCCAGAGAACACCCACGTCATTTGTGCATGCCTTTATAGTCGAAAAGAGACAGCCGCTCGAGTCGGTCATAAACGCCAATATTGCCGAGGACATATTCTCGATAATAAGCCGCCCCTGACGTGCCTTGTTGCTTTCGATCGGTTCATACAAGGCGACAGGAAGCCAAGCGAAAGCGCTCAAGGACGGCCAGACTGCACACATTGCGTATGGGACCTAATGTATTCAATGATGAAAAGCAGTGTCATCTCATTTGTTACTTGAGACCCGGACCTGGCTTCTTGGGAGGTGAGACGATTAAACTTGCCAGTTAGACCCTATTACGTTTGGCAGAACGCACACTACTCAACTCACCACTGGTCTTTTTTGAGTTCAGTCCTTGGCTCCATGACATTAGCATCGGGTGCGTGCGTCCGCCTTTTTTATCCCCTCTCTATTACTCTTGGCTCGCAATTACATATTCCATCCTTTTATGTGATAGGACATCGCTGGCTCCAAAACAAACGTCGATCCCGAGAGATTGCGTTTTTGCTTTAGAAAACGAGAATAGTGCAAGAGCCATTGGTGCGCCGCTTGTCATTTCCGCCCGCCCCACTTCCAATATTGAGGCGACGACGAGGTTATGTGCGAGTGGAAAACTGCATGTGTAATACATTGTCCGTAATATTCTGTGCCCCATCGATTGCCCATCCTTTTGGTCGATAAGTTTAGCGCTCGTAGTTTCTTTCTACGGGTTCCAAGTGGGCGTGGTCTAATAAGCACCCTTTTCTACCCTCCCCTCTTATTGTCTTCTTCTGAACCTGTTCGTCACTGGCTCACAGCTTCTAGCTAGTGGTTGGCCGCTTGTGCAGTGCAGCTTCTTGTCGCTCTACGATCCGTGTTTCCCAAGGTCCTGATTCGGACCTACGAACAGTGGCAGCAATGTTCGGATATCATCACCCGGCAATAGCTCATTCCTCTTCAATTTCGAAGGAGTCAGTGACCGACTTAAGTAGCAAGGTGCTTCAATTGGCCTTTTTGGTACTATCCTTAATATTGGCCACGTCCCTCAATGGCTTGATCATGTATTGTTTGGCCAGAAAACGACGATTCGCATCTTCGGCTGGCAATCAATTCCTTTTCAGCCTGACTTTGTCCAATTTCATAAATGCAATTTTTTCCTTACCCATGTTAATTGCGGCTGGTGCATCAGATACGTGGTCATGGGGAGCATTCACATGCCAAACAAGCGCTTTTCTGCATTTACTAGTCGGAGTCAACAGCAATCTAACTTTGGCCATGATCGCCTATGACAGGTGAGGCAATAATGACTATTCTTACTTCAATTTCGAGGAGTAGATTTTTGATAGGTGAGAAAGAAATCGGACCCAAATCAAATTCTGTCACGAAAAGAAACCTGATTTTTAATCCTAAATATGGACTGGTCACGCATTTCGTGTCGAGTCTAGTCCTATGCCCGTGATGAAATTGGAACTGATTGTAAGGACAGAGGTTGGATGGTTCAGTTTACATAAGCAGAAAGAGGAGAGCAGTTCGGTTTTTTTTGGGGTGGTTTTGCTAATCTCAGCAAAGCAAAGCTATGTGTTCATTATCTATTTAAAAGGATTCTAATGTGCCTACCGTAGGTTTCGACGTTGCCTGATTGAATGGGGTGGTGAACGGAAAACTAAGATAAGCTAGGTTTTCCCACTACTATACCATGTTAGCTATCGATTAATGATGATAAATTTTCCCGTACTTATCAACCTTGAGAAATTTGGATTCGATGCTTCACGTGCCTATCAAATCTGCCCGCTCCTTCCTAGATAAACCAGACCTGGTGTTTAAACTTTTATGAGCTCGTAGGTTGCTTCTTAGGAATACTTGTTCATGGATGCCCCCTCAGGCTTTTGCGTTTGTTTGAGAGTTGAGGTTTGAGGTGTCCTTTTACCATCTTGAATACGATAAAATGATCGATGTTGCTGAAAGGGTAGGTTCGTCGGTAAGTATTGAATAGGAGCGAGTAAAGGGATGCCAAATGGAGAAGGGGACCAGTTCTTATAGCGAATTGGACGTTCGTGATTGCAGCGCACATAAGGCAGAAAATATGTGCAACTGAAGTGAAATGGAACTTGAATAGTTAATGCCTAGCTTGTGCAAATTTGAGGCACAGGCGAACACAAAGCACGGTAAACAGACAAGAACCAAGGGTAACAGCGGCCACGTATCTCCTGCACCTTATCATATTTCATTCGTGACCGAACTTGATGGCTGCTAAGCCAGCACTAGAAGAAATAAGGGCTGATTGCGAGAATACATATAAGACGAAGCTACAAAACAACTCAACCTGACATGCCAGTGACTTTCCCAAAAGCAAAATCAAAATATCTAGATACATTTTATTTTTCAGGTACCATGCTATTGTAAAGCCACTCAAGTATCATCAAGAAATCAGCTCATTCCGAGCACTGTGCATGCTCATTGGTGGTTGGATCCTTTCTATTCTGATGACGGGAGCTCCACTTTGTGGCTGGTCATCATTCGCCTATCACCCGTCCCTGTTCGTCTGCAGTATCTCATGGGGGCAACATCCCATCTACACCTTGGTATTCTTTGTTGGAGTAGTATTCATCCCCCTGCTGATCATGGTAGTGTGCTACACATACGTCTACTTGGCGGCCCGTTTTCAGCACTACAGTATCGCCCACCAGATCGCTTCATCCGGTGTAGAATTGGCTGAAGCCAGCGGACAGCCTTCGCCCACGGTAGATGAGCCGTTGCTGCACCGAAGCCCAACAAAGTTAAAACACAAACTGCCGTGGATCGTGGTCACTTACAGTAGCCCTGCTAAAGCCAGGAGGACATTGTTGGTTCTACTTTGCTCTTATTCTTTGTGCTGGGGTGCCATGTTGATATGGGCTAGTTGCTCGATCGCTGGCACTTCATCGAATGCACTGGCTTTCGTGTGTTATTTTATCAATTCCTTATCAGCCATAGTTAATCCTCTCATTTATGGATTCATGAACAAGTCAATCCGAAAACGGATCACAAGGCTAGTTTGCAGGCGTCAAATCGGACGGCGAGGGACTGGGGGAAGGAGAAGAAGGAAACGCACTAAAGCAATCAGCCTGCAACCACCTTCTTCATCCGCCTCGTTGAACGCATCGCCAGTCCATTCAGCCAGCACTTCGCTGGCTAGCTTCTTCGATTACTTACCAAAACAGATTGGTGGTGCGGGTGTTCGAGGTGTGGAAAGTGATGGCACTCGCAACGAGCTCCTCTCCGATTCACACGGCATCGACTCCTTTGATATAATCCGTTTATGGACTCGTAAATTCAATCCATTCGCCTTTTCCAGTTCACCTGCTCAAAATCGACGAAGCAAAGGGGACAGGGTTCGAAGGCAGGCCAGGCCTAATCAGTCTCAGACAGGTAGGTTCATGTTTTCCGTTTATGCCCCCGCGTGACTGAAAAGGAAGTTAAATGAGCGCTTTGCTTTGATGGATGACATGGAGGATGTAATAACAGGAAAGAATTACCATAAAAGGTCAGCCGGCCTGTTTCGATCAATACTGCGAACGTGGTTTTAAAGATATTGACTTTTGTATAAGCAATTTCCTACTTGGAATGTGCAGCCAATATCAAGAGGGTCTCGATATAAGCTTTCCGGCAAGAGGAGGAAATTGACTCTTTTGATGTCCTTCGGGCAAGGGTAAATGCGGTGTCCTCGCTTTTCAGGGTCGAAAAAACAGTTCCTGGAACCGGGTACAGGAAAGATAATGTTGGATTCCGAGGATGACCACTCACAGTCAGATGTCGATGGGGAGATGCTGAGTCCGCAGAGGATACCGCAATGGTCGCTAGATGGACAGAACAGCAATGATGTTCCATTCGAATACAGAGGACGAGGAAGAAAGCGGCCTGCACTGGTTGATGAAGATTATGATTCTCACTTACTCTCACCCGGAATACCAGGCAGTAGGCTGAGTTCGGTAACGGAGTTTACCGATGTGGCTGCCTTTGAATCTTCCACTTGCGTTACGTCTGAGGACGATGATGGTCATAGTGACCCGTGTGAAGACGTATGAAAAGAGACATAAGGGTACACTGTGCTGTGCTGTATGCAGCAATGTCCTATGTAGTATTGATCGTGAGGCAGATGTATGGTGTGAACCGAATTAATATCAGTTATCTGGCTCATAATCGCTGCAGTGGGTTGAACATGGGGCCCATATTATGTGCCTTGGATAAGAAATTCAGTTTGTCTGCTAAAATAACACAACGAGTTCACTTCGGCACATGCTGCAGTTCCAGTGGTTTTGTGATTAACAGCGTGACAGTGCAAGGTAGCCTGACCCAATAGATGATCAGAAACTTACAAATTTGTCAACATATTAGGCTACAGACAGATTAGCCTCATCAACATTAGTCATAGTTGCGCGAGATCAAAGTCAATAGGAATTGAAATCCTTGCTTTGGGTAATGCAGCAAATAATATCAATTTATCACAGCCGCTTTGGGCTCAGGTCCGTCAGAACCCCTTTGATTGCTGACACGTGCGGTTGCTTTCCAAATCGATTGCCCACGGCCTTGGTGTGTGTGTGAGTGAAGCTCATCACGAAGTGTCCTTGGACTACGTGGGTAGTTCCTTTGGCTTGAGCCGTCCTCTAATTAGCCCTGGTCTGTCCTAGGGTTTCAACCTGATTTCTTCTGGTGAGTTGAAAACCTGTCAGTCGCCGTCCCAATCTAACAGTTCGATAGCTTGGAAAAGCTGTGGTGGCTTTGACGATGATTGAATGCGCTTGTGGCGGGCTGAAACAGGAATTTGACATAGGCACCCAAAAAGATCGCCACCGTACCACCTGCCGAACCTGTACAAAAGTCGAATCTGCGAACTTCGATCTCGGATTCGGCGGTCACGTTCGAAGTGGTCGATCACATGGGCAAAAACAGTCACATTAGAAATTGCTTCGAACGACTGTCATTTCTCTTTACGTCGCGTAAGTATGGACAAGCATACAAAAGCATCAGGGCTAGATCACAGAGCAGACGACAAGTCACGGCGAGAGCGTAGGATATGGATCACAGATCACTTGCTTGGATAGATGGGACGAGACGAACTGCCGATCAGCCAGAAGGCGTCAGTGGCGTCGTGGCGGAAGATGAAAATAAAGGGCTGGTATCATCGGACCTTGATCGAAGTCGACTCTGGATTCTCCTTCTCGGCCGCCTAGCTTGTTCCGAGATGTCTCCGTCCTCGTTGAAGCGCACGACATTTTGGTGGGGCATCTCGTTGATGAACAGCGGGTTCCTTTTGTCGTCCATGACTCGACTCAGGCTCGGCGAGAACCACGTTCGCATTCCTAACTGTTCCAATTCTGGCCGCAGCTCGGTCGTTTCCGACAGCCTTATCTTAGGCAGCCACAGTCGGACGCTTCGGGGCGTGCAGGCGCTGATCAGGACGGTCAAGCTTCGAGCGTTGGCGACACGGATGACCTCGCAGAGACCGAATCGTCTGACCAGCAAGACGAAGTATGTAGACTATGCCACTGTTGCGACGACACGCCAAACCGACCGCTTGAACTGACACGTCGGGGGCCACTTCGCCTCCGGCGAGAGAACCTCTTCGCGGCAGGTACATCATCGAGACGCGACGCTCCTGAGAAGACGAGAATGCCAGTGCGTGAGCTCAAGACCCCCGCGGACTCACTTACCTACTGGGCAGTCTCGAAGAAGGGAGCTTCTTTCGTTCTCTTCCGATTGAAGCGGTAGACATTGTTCGCCACGACCCGTCTGTGTGCCGTCGGTGTGCCGTCGGGGTGCCGTCGGTGTGCCGTCGGTGTGCCGTCGGTGTGCCGTCGGTGTGCCGTCGGTGTGCCGTCGGTGTGCCGTCGGTGTGCCTTCACTGCGTTGCCTTCAAACAGTCGCCCGCTACTTGACAGGTGGGGCACGCATTTTATGCGCATTTTTTCTTTGAACCGGCTCGAATAAACACACGAGCGATACTAATGAGCACATTTACATCCACACTACAAATTCTGACAATTCCATCATGGTTCCACAGTGGATCCATGTATCCGCTGCCCCGACGCGGATACAAAAAGGGTACAATTTCACGTGGAGTTATGATTTCCGCCTGGTTTCCGCACAGATTGACTGGCATGGAACAAGAGTATGGGGGGGACAGAAAAGAGACAGCTCCACTCCACTTGATACTGTACTCCGTTTTCTAGGCCTTCGATGACCAGGACAACTTGGAGCTGGCGAAAGTATGCAAAGCTTCTACAGCCGAGTCGAAAAAGCGATGAAGTATATTCTCAACCAGAACTCTCGTCCTCACCGTAAGTCCCTGGCCGTGTATGCGGCAGAGCTAACCGACACCCAGTGCATCCATTTTAAGAAAAATTGGGCAGCCCGTCGACTGATGGCCCACGCGCCCCTTTCGTGGACACGGCCTGCCAAGTCCCCCTCAAGCAACCCCCTCGCGATGACGAGCGAATGAAGAACGTGGCCAACTATCTCAAATACATCGGCACATTGGCACTGGAAGAAGAGGCCAAGGATAAGTGGCGACTGATCCCACCCCAGTGCGCACTTTCCGCTACGCGACAAACGGCAAATTTGAAGTCACAAAAGTGTTCAAAGACGCCTCGGGCGTGCGTGATTAAGACGAGGATTAAGAACGTATTTTGTGGAATCGTTGATTTTATGATCAAACGAGCCCATTTGTATCGATTGCCTTTTCAATTAGCTTCTGTTGTCATGTGTCTTCTAAATAGAAATTGGAGCGCACGCTTTCTTAATCAATTCCGCGTAAAAAGTACAGAAAGTACAGTGTAGAGCATGAGATCATTCTGCTTGATTCTCGACCATAAAAGAAGCGGGGAAGGAAAGTTTTGGTTTTGGGGGGAGGGGAGAGTAATCAATAATATAGGACAAAATGTCTGACCGTTTTGCATGGGTTATATTGAGGATGGTGGAAGGATAGCAAATTGCCAAGAGTACGGGTGTTTCGGCACGCGAATTCGAGCCTGTTGTCCATTTTGCCCACACGTAAACTGTGCCACAGCCAGAGAGTATCTCTTGAACTCATCATATACCCAGACTTGCTAGACCACTAGCTAGTTGTTAGAACACCATGAATTGTTAAGTCTCTGGTGAGCAATGTATTTACGATTCTTCCAAGTCCCATCTTGATGTTGGCGCATAAAGGATAGCAGTCCTTGATCCAGAAGCAGGGGCCGCCGCTAGCGTTCAAAGAAATAGATGACGACAAGTCACTGCAGGCAAGCCAGTACGAGGCATCAGACATCAGACATGACAGGCCACGACATCCTAGTGATCTAAATTGCAACTGTAGACTGAACTCCTCTCACCAGGGTCACACAAATTGCATTTGCCACATTCCTGGCTTATTCGACAAAAGTCAAATCAGAAGCCAAAACGATATGCCCTTATTAAAGTATTGACAATATACAGGTATATAAACGTCCAGCACACGAATCCTCCTCTTATCGTACCCATCGTAGCACAATTACAGCAATGATAAGTGCCCCGGAAATCATGCCCGAATGCCCAGGACTATCATTCGTATCTGCCATTCGATGTGGGTGCACATTGCACTTATCGCATGCACATACGCACACTGTGACATTATCTGCCCTCACATTGACACTATTAAATAAATCCGTTCTAGGCACGGGTCGGCATTGCTCGACTTCGACTGGCGCCGCGGCGAACATCCTTTGTACCAGATGTTTGCTATGAGATGATTTGAACATGGTGTCCAGACAACCTCGAATGTAATGTTGACCGACTCGAACAGCTAAAATGGGACGAAAAAGACTGCTCTGACGTCATTTTCGCACGATCACTATCTTGCTGTGCTGATAAGGAGATGTATTAATAATACCATAATTGGGGCAAACATCTGACGTGAAACGCGGCAGGGACCCTCAGCCCACACCCTCGCCTGGCATAAGTAAGTACAGAGCTTACCGAATACGAACTGCGGATCGACGAATGTGACACAACTACTCTGGCAAGGAACCAATTGTAATCGATCCCTTCCGGCTCCTGGATTATTGCAAAAGTAGCTAAAATTAGCTGGCAAGGCGAACGAATGTTCATAGGTGTCGTGCCAATCGGCTTTAGCGTAATCACTGGCGCAACTGTAGCACATTTTCTTTCCGAATCCATCGCAAGCAATCACAGAAGCCGCTTCCGACAAGGAAATATTGAACCATAAGTGAATCAATCCTATTACCAAATAGTCACGGCGCCAAGTCACAGAATGCAAATACTTGCAGGCCATTTTCACGACGAAGATTAGAAATGGCGAGTCGTACATCGCTGACCATTGAACCGATACATTCAGTAGGTAATCCCGCGTCAGTGTTACAAGAGGCGTAGTCGAGATGGCCAAGCCGATCAGGACAAGATATGTGTCAACGAAGACGAGCCTAACACCCGATTCTCGTTCAAATGGGGTCTGAAAAAGAGAAGAAAAACATTGAAAAAGCGGGGTGAGAACGGGCAAAGCGAATAAGGAGAGGGTATATGATCGCAAGTGACAGCTGCGCTCACGGTGTGAGTGCGGGGACAGGAAGGGATAGAGGTTTTATGGAAGGGAGACAGGAAGGAGGCAGACGGACTCCGTATATTCCTAATTCGGTATTCGCCTAATAAAAGAGGGGCGGAGATTTTGTATGGCAACAAAGGAGACTGGCGAGAATTCCATTTCAATCTGTCGCGCAATCCATTTTCGCACTTTATCGACAGTTGGTGGCGCCTGTGTGGACTGCTCGTTCGAAGGCGACAACCTCCCGCCGTCTCTCGAGTCCTCTACTCATTTGTTCTTCATTCTCCCATTTCCACGGCACGACACGACCCTTTGCTCGTCCTCGTTGTCCCGGCTAATGTAAGTAAGCAGCGGGAGGAATACGTCGCCTCTGCTGCTATACTGTCCGCCTTCAATCGGGCCCTCTTCGACATTGCGTGTATTAATAACCTAATAAGTGAGCCTTCATAACATCGATTTATAAGGCCGATAACTTATTCGCGCGACCCGTTTTATAAAGCCCACCTAAGTCCTAAGTCCCCTTGTCATGCTCGCGTCACTCTCGTTTTTGCCACTCGTGTCGGACCCGAAATCGACAACAGTTTTGAAGGCAGTTTCCGCCGAGCGGCTAGGACATAAAATTATATGGCACGATCGGCGAGTGGCCAACCAAGTGAACGTATTCAATTAATAAGTTACATACTGTCACAAACGTCACTGCACTTTCTAAGAGTCCCATATGCGCGTGTCCATCAGCCAGAGGCGGAGACGAGTGCCCTCGCTTAGCTTCAGTCCAACAAGCCGTCCTCGTTCAAACTTCTCCAGTCGATGAGTCTTCTTCCCTACTTACGAGAGACGCGCAAGACGGGACCGTTTCATCTTTTAGAGCGTCAACAGCCACCCCGTCAATGATCAATAAATGTAAAGTTCTTTGCCGCTTTCTCAAAATGAATTTTTTCGGCACTTTCCCCTTGACTAGATAACATTCAAGTAGGGACTGGCGCTGACACTATTTTCCTACAAGTGGCCGAGGTCGGCATCTCTTGACTAATCAAGTTTATCTCCAACTTTGAAGAGCCTATAACGAGGCCAATAGGGGGTACAGACGGGAAGCAAAGAGAGGGAGAAGTTGACACGAGAAGTACTTGTTTTATGCAATGCATTAGCCTTTGGCTGGCATTGATCCAAAGTCAAAGAAACTTGACGATTCTACTTCTGTGAGTCGGGCAATGGATTTGCAGCGGGAAAACGAAACTCGAGCCAGATGTCCATTTTCTGGTTTCGCGATGAATGTCAATATGACGAGTTGTCGGTATGCTAAAAGAGTTGAGGTTTTGAAAGAACCAGCCTACAAGCAGACGGTCATGCAATTTGTACTTGTGAGTCACCACAGGCAGTTCAGATTCTTCGTAGCTGCTGTTTGACCGATTGACATGCATGTGCGTAGCTGGGACTCTCGTGGACCACAACGAGTTTGTGCGTGTAACACCTGCTGCTCGTCATGCGGACGGGTGCATTCCTGATCGAACACTAATTGTAAGTTTGACTATACACTGATCGTGAGTGGACTGAAAATGCTGAGATTGGCTATTAAGTGCAGACGCTCTAATCGTAAATAGAGGACACACTGGAACATAATCTCGCCCACTATTTCGGTACATGAATTCACTACTGTAGGACTGCTTTTCATATCTTTTATGGTCACAAAGTGACAAATTAAGGGTGGTCATGATAAAAGATGCGAATCAGTAGGTATCACTCTACTGTGCGAGCTAATATACTTCCTATCCCGCTATTGTGTAGACGCAGATCATTGGTGTTTCTGGTTGCTTTCGGGGAGTGGACAGTTGACACAAAATGTTGCCCGTGTTTTATTATGTTATGCTATGCTTTTATCCGCGTTCAGTTTTCCATATCTAATATTTCTCTATCTGACCCTCTCCCCCCTCTTATTATCTCAAAGCAGACGGGCCAGTCTTCTTGTTTTCCTGGGCCGACTATAGGGAAGTCGATAAATGAAGCTGCATGATCAGTGTTGAAACCAGCATTCCTGGACGGTTGGTAGATTGATACTCTTCCATGAGTACTAATCGATGGATATCAATGCCATGGATGGATGGAACAAAGATTCGATTAATCTGGCGCACTGTAAATATACAATGCCGTAGCTTGCTTACCGTTCAGCAAGTTTGCTTGCGATCAGTGTCGAGAAAAAAAACAGCGCGAGTCGATCGTCTCATCCTGACAGTCAAGTCGATCAACTCTAATGGTGCTGAGGCTGTGCACGGGTAAAATACACCGTGTAGCGACTCAACTGGCCATGGATACTCTGCACGGAGCCGGCAGCTGGGAGAGCCACCCGTCAGGATGATGTTTCAGCCATGACCTACATCAAAAGGCTTGTTTTGCTGCTCTGGGTTATTGTCGTGATGCCACTCCCTCCAGTAATATGGACCCAGTCGTACTACGCACAACCGGTTCCATGCATGCAAATGGGAAACGCGTCCTTTTGCTAAAAGTGGGTATCACGCGCTAAATAGTTACGAGCCCCACATGAGGCAGTCCCCATTTGTATCCTCGCTCTCTTGCCTATTCTAGTTTCACTGTTCTTTCCGAGACAAGTCGACTCAGAACCTGACACGTTGAGGTGCGAGTATGTAGTTATAAGAAATAAGTCTGCCAATCAGCACTATTGAGCCACCCATGTATGCTGACTAGATGTTACATATTTTGCATGCACTGATCGTGAACCAGTGGCAGGAGGAAAGCAATATCAGCTGATATTGCTGATATTGCAAAAGATCCATGTCTAAAAATAGCAGAGAAAGCAGCGTGTCTTGTGGCAGCTCGCTTTCAGTTGGACAACGAAACGCTCTCACCGAATGAAAATTCCTGTTCAGAAGTTGTTCTTGGGGAGGACGGGTCTGGTTATCGATTTAGCCGCTCGCTTTTCCATTTCTTGCCATACACGTAAGACGTGCCTAATGAAAACCACATGAAACTCACAAGAGCTTTACGAGCACGAGAACGGGTATCCCGGCATTTACTGCGCCCTTCTCACACGCCTCAAGGTTATTCTGCCTTTTGTAGAACTCTTTTCTGTCGTTGCTGGCCAATAGTCAGCATGCCTTTGATATGAGGATGCTAGGTTGTATACAGTGTTTGTGCCCTTGAGCCAAGGTATACAGTACACAAACAATTTCACAGGGCATAAGTGAGAAGACCCCCCCCCCTCCCCACCCCCAGAAGAATCGTCGCTCTGACTCCCGTCAGACCAGTCATTTTCTCCTAAAAAGGGTGACTTGTAAGTAAGTTACCTGGTTCAAGTAACTGACTGCTTCTTTTTTATCTTTCCAACTGTTTCGGCTAGGGTTTGGGGGGGGGGGGGGGAAAGCGGACTTATTGTTTTTATTTCAAAAGGCCTGCTGTAGTGAGGAAGCCCATAGTATTTGAGTACTAGTGTTGTCCATTTTTTAAACCAGTGCACTTTTTATAAAGCCCACACTTCGCAAAAATGCTGTTCACTACTAAAGCTGCTGTCACAACTGCGAACTTTCCGATTGATTTGCGTGATGCGATGGGAGCCAAATAAAAAGAACAAAGCAGGGACCGATGAGTGGGGCTTATACAGCATAAATTGTTTCCGACCTGCTGACCAGATGGTACCAGCCACTGCGTACTTGAAAATGGGAGTTCACCGCTGGCCAAAAAGTTCTGCTTTGATGCATATCGGAATCTCTGTGGTACAGTAATACTTGCTGACTACTCTTGGTCATGTTTTTGATGGCACATACAGCAGCGCTAGTGCTATCACTTTGTCTCTCGCTCCACCGATTCTATTAAAAGCGTATGTACGTGTAATAGGCGCCTCAGTGTACTCTATCAGCATAGAACATCTAGTGTACACCCGAGATGCACAGCCTATTTTTCTTCCCCCCCTGGGTACTGTTTCACCAAAAACCATTTACCCATGGTAATAGATAATAGATATTACCATGGTTTTCTACCAATGGATATTATCTGTGTTTCACCACGCGTAGGTAGAAAACCATTGGTTTTACCCACGAATTACCCATGAAAATTACCCATGAAAATTACCCATGAAAATTACCCATGAAAAATCTGGCCACGGAAACCACGGGTTCTACCATGGCAGTACCCGCGGTGAAACAGTCCCCTGGTCAGAGCAGAGCGAGGCTGAGAGGTCGAACTGAGTCGTTTTTCTAACATGCAAGGGTTGATAAGACTAGTTCGTGGGCCCGAGCATCACCTATATAAAGGCCCTACTGTATTCCAGGCGAGATCAGTTCGATCAGTGGACTTCTCGCCGACCCGACGTTTGTAGCTGACTCTCCCGATCATGCGTGAGTCCCTTAGGTGCGGCGTGGTGGCGATAGTAAACGATACTAGCTGTACGTACTGGTGAGCTACGTGGCTTGACTCGAACATTACATCACAAAGCAGTTGGCTCAGGGTTACTGCCCGAGGACCTGACTGTTTCATACGGCATGACAGCTACAACCAAAATCTGTTTGATTGTTTAGGTTTAAGTGACCGTGATTTCAACATTGTCTTGCAGAAAGCACATCAGAAACAAGTAGACCATAAGCGCTCTCCTTCACGCCAGGCCATTGTTTTGTACCATCCAGATGCTCTGATCGTGAGCTGATGCGAGAGACCAAAGCCAGGTGATGACACTTACTCTCGATTGTCGAACACAGGCAAAAAGTTCAGCGGTCATCCGATAGTCCGAGGAAGCCAGTGTCTGTTTAGGATGCCTCGTGCGGAGGCTGCGTATGCCATGGTTCATACATATCGAGAGGAAAGATGCCGTGGAGCCCGCAAGATCTGTTTGACTGCTTGCTGACTGATGAACAGAATTGGCTCGACTCAAGAGGGCGGGGTCCGATAAACTTTAGAAATCTGGGTGCAGTAGTCACTCTGGTAGGAATAGAGAGTACGCGACGAAAAATGTGAAACGAGTGATATCTTTTGTAGCCTCCTACATTATTTTGTGTCTCCTGTATTATCTCACTGATCTCATATTCAGGGGAAAGTACGGATGTTTTTTCCCCGACCAGAGGTCAAGCAAGTCGAAGTACAAGAAGTTTGACATGTAAGGTAAATGCTGGCCGGCTCGTGGCCTTGAGCAGGTGCGTAAGGAGGATCTAGGGGGGGGGGGGGGGAGGGTGCCATTACAAAATATGCATAAATATGAAATTCAGTGGTGCCAAGGGAGTGGGGTACGTGGCGGGGGATGCGCCCACGCCCTGCTGGTGACGGAATTTGTGCAAAATTGGCCTCCTGATACTTTTTTCATTATTCTAAGAATAAATTTGCATGAAATACTGTTTTAAAGCGACTCTGAATCCGGCACGAATTCAGGCTTGAGCCACAAACAGACCCAAGCCGAACCTTCTGACCTCCCCACATATAAAAGCTCTCTAATCGTCTGGTAGGAGCAATTCTGTATAAGAAAAAAAACAAAGTACACTGTACTAACGATACCTGTATACATACAAGGAAAAAACCTTGCGTCCAATTGCTGGCCACAAAAGCCTGCCTGTTGCAATAGGCTGCCATTGATAAGGACACTAATTCAAACAGGCAGCATGCAATAGAAGAAGATATCGCATCTGTAGAGATTCGGCAGGCACTCGATTCCCTTCGTGTAGCCAGCAGCTAGGAGCGTCATCCGTCAGGTGATGTTTCAGCCATGGACTTGGAAGACTTGGTTGGCTAAAGGATTCTTGGCATTGTACAAAAGTTACACCGCACTCTCTCCGTACGCTCCTGCTGCTGGTTCGGCGTTGGCCCCACTCGCTGGGTTTGTATGCATTTAGCCTACGTGCCCCTTTACCCTCAAGGGCGCAAGCCCGCGTTTTGTGAGCATGAACGACGATAATAAAGGTATTAGGCCGTACCTCCAAGCATGTGATCAAAGAACGCACAGTAAGTCTGTAGGAAATATGAAAATTTTGTATCAGTACAATTATGAATCCGGCTTCCCAGCGGTGAAAAATTTTTTCTGTTGTTTTATGACGCTTTCTAATCTTGGTTTATCGACATATTTTTACTGCTCATTCTATACTTTTATGTCTTTCAACGCTTGCGCAGTCTAATCGTAAGTGCTACGCCGAAAGTAGAATCATCATTTTTTTATGAACATAACTAGCACTTATTAGAGTAAAGAGCAAACCGTGTAAGCTGAGCTGCTGCTATCCCCGACTCCATGCTATCCAGTCGACCTTGCTGCTGAAGGCGCAGCTTTGCATTACATTCGCATAGAGTCTACCAAAAATGCACATGCGCATGTGTTTTTGCGTGAAAAATACCCTTTCGTCTAGGCAAATACACATGCACGCGCATTTTCGGCCAAAAGGGAGCAATGTTTCATTGGCATTCTATGCGGCACTGATGGCACACTTGTTGGCAGTCATGGAGTTCTTGGAAACGGCAGTTTCAACTGCCCATAAAAAGATTTCTGTTTTGATCCTTACAGGAATCTGTTAACAGCATGTGCTGCGTACGCCTTAGTAAAAGGTCATGTGTCTGTCTGTCAATGATTGCGTTATCGTTGTTATTCTCATTTTGTATCACGTTCACGTAAGCACGTGATAAATGTTTTTCGTGCTGAAATAATTTAATAACTTGACGAAACTTGGGCTTTAGAATGCGTAAATCGATGAGTGAGAACTCGTGTCATCTTCGAATCACACCTCGTGCTCCACACCCGGTTCACTCATGTGGGTGTGCACGGACGTAATCATGCTCTGGGTCAAATTAAATCACTGTTCAATGTGTATACGGCGACTACGAAGACTGATCGCACATGATGCCTTTTCGCCGAGCATCAATTTTCTCCTTACATGACGCAAAGAAAAAATGAGACAAACAGGAGCTGGGATTCAATGAAGAATGGCCTTAGGGCGTATCGCATATCCGAGCTTTGATATGTTTACTTAGCTCTTCTGGTCCAGTTCGCCCACTCGGCACAAGCTCGTCGTCGATTAATTAGCAGTTTCTTATTAAAATTCTGCCTCGATGCATATTTAATGGGCATGGCATATTGAGAAAACGGTCACAAATATCCAGTTTCTGCCCGTCCGAGTATGCCCCCTCCAAACAAGGGACCAGGCCCGGCGGTGATTGAGTTCAAGCATGCTCAAAAGCGAGCAGCCATCCGTTCTCCATTTTCTCTCCCACCATCGCCTGCTCTCTTTTTACAGAATGGCTCCCAGGGTCCATATGCAAGGACATACAGTAATGAAACGCGGACTCGAATCTACTCAAGGATTCGTACCAATGATTTTCATTTGCCTCGTTTTGGCGAGTTTTCTCATTTCGCCTTCATCCGCCAAACCATTCGGAAGTGTCATTGTCGAGGTGGAACCAGACTCGGATGAAAGGCAAGTCCAAAATAAAGATGTATAAAAATCGCTGTTATCAAGTGCAATTAATCTCTTCCTAATTTAGGCTTGAAGCAAATGAAGTAGCGTTCCCGTACAACGCCCGTGTTATGAACAGTTTGTTGATGCCAACGGGCAAACGATCGG
The DNA here is from genome assembly GCA_030248295.1 of Mesodorylaimus sp. YZB2_4. Taxonomy (NCBI): domain Eukaryota; kingdom Metazoa; phylum Nematoda; class Enoplea; order Dorylaimida; family Dorylaimidae; genus Mesodorylaimus; species Mesodorylaimus sp. YZB2_4. The sequence continues at coordinate 40,558 of JASANH010000661.1, read as the reverse complement.
CTGTCGTGAAGGTCGATGCAATAACCGGACATCCGAGAGTGGGAAAAGCTTTCAAGAATTGTTATTTCAGTCCGATTCAGTGTTGGCTGAATCAACAACAAAGAATGGCAAATAATGGCTGAATGCCTATTAGGGCAGTGATATCTGATAAGACGTGTGAAGACTTATCTGTAGTCTTATCGTTAGATATTATATCTACATTTCTGGTCGTGAAAATAAATACACAAAGTTGGACTCGTGTGGATTTGACAGAGAGGCAAATAGCTGCCGAGCCAGAAATAGCAAGGAACAAATAGAAAAAGTCATTTGATGACTGGACCTCTGTGGATGTGACAGGGTTAAAAATAGCCAGCAAAAACACCACCGAGGCGCGATACATGAAATTTCTCTGGTTAGCAGGAAGACTGTGCTCATGTTTCCGCATGCGCCATAAATGCTTGTGTGGGATAATTAGTTATTCAGCCTAGTTGGTTTCAATCGAGGTAAGAAGAAGAAGGCGGTGATCGAGGTCAACAGGATGCGCATCAAATAGTCTACTGAAATTGCTAAGTGTTACAGGCGGACACCTCATCACTTGGGCCTGAAATATTTCTGCAGGGTGATTGGTTGGCGTAGGCAGGATTGGTTTCTGCAGGGTTGTAGGTTGGTGCTCCCCCGTATGTGCGCATCCAACCAAGCACGAAAATGTATTGCATGCAAACGTAAGAATAACTTGGTTTATATGCAGGAAATAAGCAGGAACTTTGAACTGATAAAAACCCTTTCAGTGTACTGTAGGTGTGTGGTGATAGGCCGACCTATCTACACTTTAAAGATTAGGATCAGCAGTCGGCCGAGGCGATCTTGATGAAGTCTCAAATTTCACATTAAAACAGCCCCCCCCCCCCTATTAAAATTGGCAATGCACAATGCTAAAGGACGACTCTCCGTGATGGTGTTTTCTTTCTGGTACTTGCTACGCGATCACAGTCTCGTCTTGCAGTCTGTGCAATCTGGTCATCGCGTCTTTACAGGAGGAGGTCAATGCTGATAGAGTGGCCAGGCAGCACCATCTTCATGTCTGCATCAACTCAAGAACCTTTGGTGAGATGTCTTTTTCAATATTCAGCGCATTCATTAAAAAATGACTAACCTTTTGAACCTGAAAAGGGAAAATTGATTGGAGAAGCTGGCCATTTATGCGCAAAAGAACGCAGTAAATTTTTCCTTTTCGCTTGCGTCATAAAAGCAGCGTATTCACATTGGCTAGTCGTGAGGATCATATTATACTGTACAGTACATATACTTCCTTTTGTACACATTTCGACTGTGCAGCAGTTTCTTTGAGATGGGATGGTGCACTTACATTAAAATTGATGGCGCGGGCGATCTGCCCTGTACGGACTAGGATCGAAGAAACAAAAGCAAAAAAAAAGGGATTTTAGGGTGCCGTCGCGTTTGGTGACTCAATCTTACAAGTTTTGTCATATAGTTCACATGGCAGTAGTCGGTAACACTTGTTTAGTCCATCGGTTTGATCTTCATTCTAGCCTTCCGTTTGAGGTGCATCACTTTCTGTGAAATGATGAAGCTGCCAGCATTTTTGCCAGAGGTTCACATGGCAGTCAGAGCAGTGTCGAATGTGCAGGAGTCGTATTCCTTCATAACAATGCCGATTGAACAATCCCTGAAGATGAGCAACAAAAGACCATGCGCGATCGAATATCAACCATCGTCCGAATCGAAGGTTGCTGCCACCCCTTGTCCAACCAAACTGGATCAGAAGATGGTGCTTGCAGATCCGCGCTAGTGGAACCCGCTTCGAAAAAAAGAAGATAGAAGCTTCCAAGCGACTTTCGTCATTAGCGTGCCATAAACTTTTCTTACAATTAGACTAAAACAGAAAAGAGGTTTTTTTTGCATGGAATGTATATCACACTTCAAGACACACATGCCAAACAATCATTGGGAATGTCAGGGTGGGCATTCTGCAGCGATTTACTGTGGCGCTGCTTTACTGGAAATATCCATAAAGTCTGGCAAAAGCTAAAGCGTGCTATAAATTCTTGGACCTTTTTGCTTGAACGTGAAGTCATTAGTGCAGCTGTTAGTAGGAACTTGAGAGATCACTGCAGTTCATTACAATGCATGAAAACGCGTACAGTACAGTCACCCTGGTTCACTCTCAATGTATGCGCTAGGAGTACATTTTGTGTTATGTTTCAAAGTAGTCCTTGGGAGTCACAGATGTTTTGTTCCAAAATATACCGTGACCGTGACTTACCTGACCCCGAAAAGGAGAACCATCACTCCAACGATAGCAGCCAAAGAAAGACCAGTGTAAAGACCAATCAGGCTCTCCCACCCACTTGACCCTACTGGGTGACTCGCCCAGGGCCGGGTGTGCAAGACCAGCGACGGCCTTTACCAGCGGGAACATAACTGCGGTCAGGGTCGCTCGCCCGAGCAATACGGGGCCATCGCCTTTACCAAATTAACGATAAGCCCGCGGCTCAAACGAGGGTGGTTCGGACACCTGCCGCATGAAATTAGGCGGCTACGAGTCGAACTCGGCTGATGTAAAAGTCGGACGACTAAACCACTAGGCCAGTCAGGCTATGCCGTAAATCTTAGTTCCTCTTATCAATATGCTTACTTGTCCAATAGCTCGCATCCTGCTGCTTATGTATTTTTGTTATCTTATCTCTCAGTATCTTATGTTTTGTCCTAATTATTGCTTAGCATCACAGAATCAGTAGCGCATAATCAGCTTACCTGATTCCGAAAAGCAAGGCCACCACACGAATGATGGCAGCTAGAGAGAGGCCTGTATAAACCCCAATCAGACCGCCGACATCGCTTAAAACACCGTAAATGGTGCACAGGTCGTAATCCTCATTATGAACCTCTTGATCAGAGATCGGGCGTAGTAAACACCGTTTTCAGTGTTTTATTGCCACCACCTCCTAAGTCATAAAATGCGACTGACGAAATCACAGCCCGCTCAGCTTCGCGCAGTCTCTGACAGTTTGCCTTGAAAACATATCCCCTCTGAAAAAGTGGCGTTCGACATCCCTCATTTGCTGGAAATTTCATATCTTACCTCGTACAAAAAGAATATTTTGTCTCGAACTTTTGGCGTAATGCCGGAGGTATTTTGCCTGTGCACAGAATCCTTGCATTGGAATCCACGCCTTGCTATTTTCATTCTGCCACGTAAATATGTTATCAGCTCCCTTCTCTACGTAGAATTCACTTGACCGCGGCAAAGTGATTTCTGTAAATGCGTATAAATGAGGTGTGATTCTGCAGAGCGGCCGCGGCGGTGCAGCGGTTCACCATTTATCTATCCGTTTTGCGGGCTTGTCTTGGGTTTAATCCTCGATGACGGATTTGGTTTCCAAACAGTAAACCCAGGCTGACCTTGCATGTCAGGTGAACTTGACATGATGCAAACTTGACATGTTTTCCAATAAAATGATTCATTCATCCATGCTTTATTCTTGGCCTAACACTGACAGTGCACTTCAAGACCAGAAACATGCGGGGCTATAGAACGTCAAACAAAAAGAAGAAAACATACCATATGGAGTCTGTCAAATATGCTCTCGAAACCAGCCAAAAGTGCCCCAGGCTACATTCAACGGCACGTAATTTCAGAGAGATATTGACGAATGCAAAAAAACACTGCTTATACGAGTCAAGATTATGATGTGGTACAATAAGATGGTGATCAGTATCGGCTAATCGATTTACGGCACGAACAGTGGAATCTTCATGAATAAAATGAATGTTACAAAAGTCATGGCGGCCGTGAAAGAATTTAAAAAACTGGCACGGTTAAATAGCTCCTAGGCTCAGATAAAGATGACCAGCCACAGTTTCAAAGCGTCATCGTAAGAAATAGTAAAATTGTTAAGAAAAAGGCGAACTGCATAAAACTGCACTCGTTCCAATTCATCAATGGATCTCAGACGACACTACCATACTCCAATAAATGTTGGCCAGCTTCCACGGTGCAGGAAATGACTCCTCCTTCAGCGACGAGTTCAAAAGAAATACTAAGGCAGGGACAATTTGTTCAGGAATTTGCTTGATGATCGATACAGTCAGACCGTCTTCACCAGGGGAAGAGTTATTTCGAAGTTGACGGATTTTATTTGAAATAAATGATTCGGTTACTAAATAATCAGTAAAATCATCATGCTCGATGGCCGGAAGTTGAAATTCACCGAAGTCATTCGATAAAGTAGCCATTCAGAGCCGTCGCCTTTTCCCCAGAGCTAAGCAAGGAGAGATCATAATCGTCGATTAGCACAGAAAGATTTCGATCTTCTGGCGACAGCCGGCGAAACGCAGACCAGAAACCAACCGAGTCGTCAATGGAGATGAACAACGCTTTGGCGTATTCTGTTTTCGCCTTTCTGATCAATTTCCGAATTTCCGATCGTAGAGAGAAATAGATACGTTGATCATTAATGTATCCGGTTGATTTCACGACTTGAACGCCATGTTCTTCCATCGAATAATTGCTAATAAGCTCGAAGTCATCCAGGGGCACCGTTTGTCACATCGAATGTTTTTCTGAGGTACCAGTTCCACCAACACTGATTATGGCGGTCTATGAAGCACAGGCGTCGTCGATCGAGGGAGCTAACGAGACTACGCGTAGTAAATCACATTGGCGAAAACGGTCGTTGACCAAATCCAAGTTGACCCGTTTGAGAAGGCGAATCCGCCGCAAGTCGGGAGGGTGAGGCGCAGGGCGACCATAAAGATTGACAGAAATCAAGTTGTGGTCAGACGTGGAAATAGGAGGCAATACTGTTGTCGAAATGTGCCTTCTTGAATCGCCAATGATGGCCAGATCAAGTAGCGAGCCTCCTTTCCTCGTAGATCCCTACCGATTTACGTGGAAAGATGATAAACCTCTGCAATATTGCAAAGATGCTGCAATTATCTACGTTTGGACCAAAATTCAAGCGGATCCATTTCACTTAGAGCCGCTCAGAGATTTCTGGACCAGGAACACCGACACCAATAAGAAGGACTCTAAAGTTCGTGGTCGCTCCCAAGCTTCTTTCAACTTTTTTTGGAGCACCATTCGATTGAGATCATGATTCAAAATTCGAGATCATGATCTGTACGTTGTAGTTTTAGGGTAAGCTTATTAATTTTTTTATCACGAGTGCAAAATCGGACTTCTGTTGTCCAGACACAAGTCTCATCAAAATATTAAACATGCCCCTTTCATCATCATCATCATCATTCGAGTTTCTTAAATTTCTGCTTGCTCATCCTACATTCTTTTTTGACATCTCGGAGAACACTGTTGGCATTCTACCTAGACACCACAGTAATGCAAGTGCTTTCTGTCGCTGCTTCAGGTACAGTTTTTGGGCTAGGAAAAAATACGTTGGTTCTGGGATACTGATGCAGCGATTGATTTGCCTAGTGATATCCGTGATCGTGCTCAATACCATACCTTAAAGCGAGGGAAATTCAAAATTTAGAGCTGAACATTAATGGTATAATTGACGATATCATATTGTTTTCTAAGACAAATGCCGCTATCGTTACCATCATTTGAAAAAATATCGTTATCGTTATAGTATGTAGATAAGGACATTGAAAAGATGTCGCTAACGACATAGTATCATTATCGTTTTCGCTATATACGCTAGACCTGGCAAGACAAGTCAACTCGCGTTGCAAGCTTGGTGCCCATGCATATATCACAGATGATGTGCGCATAGATAAAATTGCAAATAAGTCAACGAAGGTGCCCGTATGCATTAGGGTATGTGTTCACGATATTGATTATTTGGTTTCTGTTGTTCTATTTGTCCCCCGCCACAACGACAATAGTACGACCAACAGAGATAACAGCTCGCAGATGGCTAGCAACAGCTCGCCTTTGCTCCAATGGCGCCCTTCGTCCAACCAAAGCTGGATCAGAAAATGGTCCTCGCAGATCCGAGCTGAGTGGAACTCGTTTTGAATAAATCGAATATAGAAGCTTCCAAACGACTTTCGTCATCAGTGCGTCATGAACTTTTCTTAGACTAAAACAGAAAAGAGGATTTCTGCATGGAATATATCACAATTCAAGACACACGTGCAAAACAATCATTGATAAGGTCAGGGCGCGTATACTGCAACGATGTCCTGTAGTGCTGCTTTACTGTAAGTATCTACCCGCATAGTTTGGCAAAAGCCAGTGTGTGCAGTGAATTCTGGGAAACTCGTATTTGGGAAACTAGACTGTGAAGTCACTAGTGCATCTGCCAGTGACTAAACTAGTATGAACTTGAGACATAGTCGCAGTTCATTGCGGTAATTGCTGAAACATGTAAAAAAACACACACAGTCATCCTACTTCACTCACGTTTTGTGCTGAGTAAATTTTGCGTTCCATGGGAATCATGGAGAATTTGTTCAAAAAACATACCATAAACGTGATTTACCTGACTCCAAAAAGTAGGGTCATTACTCGAACGATTGCAGCCACTGAGAGACCAGTGTAAGCACCAATCAATCCACCACCAACAAAGGGAATAATTTGTCTCGAACTTGTGGTTGAACACATTCTTTCATGCGTTTTGGTGAACAAATGTCGCTATTTAGTGGTCTTGCAATAGTGAGAACAATGTTGCAATGGCAGACTTTGCTCACAAGATAAAGAAAGCTGTATCCGATACAAAGCTCGTAGCCCTGAACCCAAGTAAGCTCATTGGCTGAATTAACGGGGGACACGAATTCTTGTAGTTTGCAATCAGTTATCAGGTTGGTCTTTTCTCGATAGAAAGTAATGTGGGCGCGAGAATTTGGGTATATGGACATATCTCCCCCGCCGTTTCGCCCCTGCCGTTTCTCCCCCCGCCGTTTCGCCCCCAGACATTTCGCCCCTGACCCGTTTCGCCCCTGACCCGTTTCGCCCCCCTCCCCCATTGAAAGCATATCTTGGCGCCAACACACACAAAGCATCAGATGCATCAGGCAGACGCCTAACCTACCGGCCTCGTAGCCTGGTGGGTTAGGCGTCTGCCTCTCACGCCAGGTGCGCAGTTACGGGCGAGTGTTCGACTCGCGGGCCGGTAAATCATTTCGTGAAAGATGTGTCCCTTCACCCTCGAGTGCGCATAAGCGTTTGGTGATGTGGTAAAACATGAACATGAACATAAACATGATGCTATAAAAGAAAGCAAAAATTTCTTCAAACCGCAGTTCCTCGGGAGCATAAGCAGTCTTGCTGGATATAATTGTCGTTATTTCTGTGACTAACCTTTCTGGTTTGCTGAGTGGGGATCTAGTCTAGCCAACAAATGTATTCCATTCACGTGGTCAAGCACGGCGCAGTGATTCCAGTCGCCTACGCCCTTCTTCCAAACAAGACGAGGGCCACATACTGTATGTCAAGTTTCTTCAAGAGCTGAAGCGCATGCAGCCCGGGCTTCAACCTGCTCAGCTGATGACAGATTTTGAAATCGCAGCCATTCAAGCCTTCCAGTCGGAGTTTCAAGATATTAGCTGCACGGGATGCTTCTTTCATCTCTCTCAGGCAATTTGGAGAAAAGTCCAGAATGAAGGATTGAAGATGCGATACAAAAATGACCACGAGTTCGCACGATGGATTCGCATGATCGCTGCATTGGCCTTTGTTCCGCCGGTCAACGTCATCGATGCTTTCGAGGAGCTAGTTGAGCACGCCGACTTCCCACCAGAAGCTATGCCCATCGCCAACTACTTCGAAGATACTTACATTGGTCGAAGGCAACGTCGTCGGCGGCAAGAGCCAATGTTCAGCATCGAACTCTGGAACGTGCATCAACGCACAGTGGACGGCCAACCGCACCAACAACGACGTCGAAGGATGGCATCGTGGCTTCCAAGATACCGTCGGCTCACTCTTCCCAAATATCTTCCATTTTATTGATAGCCTGAGGAAGCAGCTAGGAATCCACAACTTCGAGATCGCCCAGCTGATCGCGGGAAACCAAGGAAATCCAAGAAATAAGAAGTACCCTCAGATTTCGCAGCGGCTGCAAGCAATTGCAGTGTCTTTCGAAGATCGTGACATAATCGATTATTTGCGTGGAATCGCATATAATTACGAATTCTAACTTCTTTGACACTACTGATTTACTGTACACTGTACACATTCACTGTGCCTGCCGTACTGATTTTTGATGTCTGTTTGCATGCCACTGTTTTCTGTTGACAACATAACATTTTTAAATTTTTAAGCGTTGTCTGGAAACAAGGTAAAAGACTAGGACTAAAAACAAAATGATGAAAGGTTGGGAGCGAAACGGCCGGGGGCGAAACGGCGGGGGCGAAACGGCGGGGGCGAAACGACGCGGGCGAAACGGCGGGGGCGAAACGGCGGGGGGCGAAACGTCCTAATGCCGAGAATTTGCAGGTCTGTGCGCCGGGAACATAGTGGCGTGGGAAACTGGGCTAGAGATAGCTGCAGATCCAGATCATCTATTTTTCGTCATCCGATATCGTGACCACTTTTTCTTTCGGAACATTGATGTGAAGTTCGATGTACGCATCGCCTCGCACCTTGGTGGTCAATGGCTCATCTTGCAATGTCGAGTCCTTGTTCCAACGGTGCCCCACCTGTGCAAGTAAAAGGCTAAGCAGAATCGGGCTCATATTTGGATGGTTTTTTCGGATAAAGGAAGGCAGAGTGAACCCGCACACACTAAAAAAGGGCACGATGCAATGTATATAACCTGTTTTCTTTGAGAATATACACGCCCTCTACGTTACCGCATAGGCCGCGTGTACATTCCCAAAGAAAACAGATAGTAGCTTCTGCACGCATGCTTATAGTTTGTCAGCCATTGATCCATGCAGATTAGAGGGACAGCGCTCGAGCTTCTGTAGAGCAAGAGACGACAATTGATGGTTTCCTGATCAGCGATCATGAATCGGCAAAGTGATTATTGTGGTTGCGTAGAGAGGGAAACGAAAAATATTTACGTGGTGGGCAGGTTTGTTTGGACCCACAGCAAGGTAGCAAGCAAGAAAGCAGCCACAGCAATGTATGCTAGGGTTTCAAACCCAGGGCGGATCTTGAAATAAGTTAATCTTTGTGCAGCTTAACGTTTACGATTTTAGCAATTGAGAAGCATCTTGAATAGTGTTCGCCTGGCATCAACCAATCTATCTACTACAGTATCTATTTTCTTTGGGGCACTATGCGGTGCGTGGAGGGCGTGTATATTTCCCAAAGAAACATGCTATAAACATGTCTGTTCCAGCTGCGCAGTGCGAAGTGAGATTGATGCGTCGTACTGACTGAATAACAGAAGCCTAACCCTTATACTGTATAGAGGCTTGGTCGTCACAGCTTTCCGCGACGTTTCCCTCTGGCTTGGGCCTGGAGTGCCACACCGACCAAGCTGACTATTGCGAATAACCCTGTTTTAGCAATCTATCCGACCAGCGGCTGCAATTATCTTACACATCGGTGGTGATAACGAGAACTGACAAATTTGACTGAGTGGTTGGATGGAATAAGTGACGACATCGGCCAGGGATTAGCCTAATAGTCGAGCGCTTTTCCTCGTTATATTCTGTGGCAGACAATAGGAATCAGGAAGTGGAACACGTGGCAAAACATATCAATATATGCTGTATTTTGGTTGGTATTAAATCCTAGCACACAAACCCACGCCTTGCTATGTCCAGTCTGCAGCGTAAATATACCTATTTTCAGCTTCCTTCTCTACGTGCAAAGGAGCATCGCCAACCGTTAAGTTCAAATTTGCTTAAAAAGATCAGTGGGCAGGGCCGCGGCGGTGCAACGGTTCTGTAAGGGGAACATAAGATGGTTACATCTCATCACCCTTTAATCCAAGCAGAGGAATCCGGCAGGGGTGCCCTTTGTCGGCCTTATTGTACGTGCTCGTCTCAGAGACAGTCACAAATTTCATTAGGAGGGACGCAGCTGTAAAAGGATTAGACATACTAGGACGGGAGCTAAAAATCAGCAACTTTGCTGATGATACCAACTTTTTGGTGGCGGATACTGCCTCTATCAAACGCATTTTTGAAGTGTACAAAACATTTAGGAACGCCTCGGGTGCCACGCTGAAAGAGGCAAAAACCAAAATTTTACCACTAGGCGCGACAGCAGCGAACAGGACAGGGATGGAGGAGGATCTGTCAAAGTATTTGGTCCAGCAGTTAAAAGTGTATGGATTTTGGATTCACAGCACTGGCATGGAGATAGCGGATAACTGGGCAGCTGCAAGAGACCATATAGGAACATTGAATAGTAGGAGTCCCCACAGTGAGATATCATATTTTGGGAGAGTCCATGTCCTAAGCACCTATTTTCTGTCCAAAGTGTGGTACTTAGCATCGATTGTTGCGCCGGATGCTGATTTCCAGAGATATGTTGAGAAACATATGGATGCATATTTCTGGCATCCTTCTAAATCGAACATGGTGAATAAATTGATTTTAAAACGAGGCAGAGACCTCGGAGGTGTTAACTATCCAGACGTGAATACCAAGGTTCTAGCTTTCAGATTGATGCTTCTTCTACGTAGGCTGACTGCACAGCAGGATGCTGCGTGGGGTGCGTGCTTTGATTTTTTCTATGAGAGAGTGCGATATGCGAGCCTGAACCAATTGGACAGCATAATGGTGCCTCAGCTGTACAGGGATATACGCAGGGCTGTGAAGACAGCCAAATTCAGCTTATTGGATCAAGGCACTGTTGGATTGGATACAAGAACATATCCGATTAAACACGTCAAGACCAAGCTGCTGTATGAGCACATGATGGAAAAGAAGGCGGGGAAAGCTACGCTAGCAATGCAGGAGTATTGGAAGGGGAAGCTAGGAAACGAGCATATCGACTTTAACGCATACTGGAGGCTCAATAGGACCAAGCACGTCGATGGCCATACGCGAAGTATACACTACGCTCTACTGTATAAGGCACTGTACACAAGAAGCAAAGTCTCGCATTTTGCATCTGAGGTTGATTCACACTGCAAGTACTGTAAGAAGCAGGGAACAGATAAGCACGAGGATGTGTACCACGTTTTCGTCCAGTGCCCGAGGACACGCGAATTCTGGGAAAAAGTGGAGTTTCTGTTGAAGAAAGTTGACCCATCACTAATTCTAAGGGAGGAGAATAAGATCTTTGGTATCACCGGCCTACATCGCAAGCATATCGCCTGCTTTGCAAACATGGTTTTGCAGTCAGCACAGCGGTGCATATGGTATGCGAGGGCTGACTTTGAGGATGAAGACAAGATAGTGGACTTGTGGGATGCACTGCGTAGGAGGATGACAGTTTTGACTAAACGAGCCAGGTGCATTCTGTCACCGCGCATGTTCCAGGATTATTTTGCAGAGCCGCCTCTCGTGAATTTGTTAGATTAGGGCGTTAAGGAAATTAACGAAACACAAAAAAAAAAAAAAAAAAAAAAATAAAATTAAAAAAAAAAAAAAAAATAAATAAAAACAAATAAAAAAAAGAAATAGAATGAAATAAAATAAAAAATATGGCAAAAAAAAGAAAAATTTTTTAAAAAATCATTCAAAAAATTGATCAAATGGAGAAAGCTTATATATGGTTTCTCTTTTTTTTTGTGTGTGTATCATATTACTGTGTCATTGGTGATGCTGTGTGAGATTAGGGCCATGATCCGGTGCCAGGTTCAGCTGCTAACATGACTAACAAGGAAAGGAGAAAAGACTTAAGATAAAAGATCAATAAGACCAATAATCAAATGTATCTTTTTGGAATGCTATAACGCCGTGCTTTGTTATAGTAAAATTATTACAAAAAAAAAAAAAAAAAACATAAGATCCAGTTTGAGTGCCATGACTCCCACCCGGATCGGATCGGTCGATCCGAAAAATCATCAACCGAAAATTCGGATCGGATCTCCGAGCCAATGATGTTTAGAAAACCGCAGGCAAACAACTAACTATCAAAATTTTTCTTCAACCCCTCTGTATAGTGTAATGAATTAGATGAGAACAATATTCCGCATTGATGCTCCTTTTTCCTGCTCACAAATAGACTTACAAGTAATTTTGTCGTTAGTATTTTTTAGACCAGAAAAAACATGGATGATTCCGATTTTGCAAATATTTTGGAGTCAGTCGCCAGAAATATTAGTGAGTGAGGAGTGAAAATATCGGTTTTTTAAAAAAGTTTGAAGTTATGGCTACAGTCATTATTTTTTCCCCATATTTTTTCGATGCTAGCAATCATAAATCAATGCAGGCACCATAAAAAACCTAGTCCTCCTATACTAACCAGTCCAGTACTGTTGCATGGCCCCGGTGCCTTCGATACCTTTTATCGACCAAGTGTTACAAATGAGTTTGGTTTTCATATTTCTGAATAGGTACTGTAAGTTATCACCTATTCTTTCTAGCCCTAGAGTATGCTGATCCAGATGCTCAAATTTAGCAGCTATTTCATCTTTTCTGGTATCCTTGTACAGCTGACTTGCGCAAGTTGTTTCAGTCCACGAGACCTGCCTTTATCAACAAAATGATCATAAGTATCGTAACAGCCAAATTTCTTTCCGCGCTTTCCCAGTTTTTCCAAGTCATGGCGCCTATATTATCCAAGTGTAGCGTCCGAGAAGGAGGCACACGATGAGTCAGCGACGATCATCTTGTCACCGTTTTCGACTGCAATTATAGTTTTCATTATGGCTTTGGCGATGATCGGTTGCGCTTGCGGCGTAAAAAAAGCAGAGAAGGCTAGGGAAGAAGAAGATGTCGATTCCGCTGCGTCGACAAAACGCGAGGTGCACCAACGTTCGGCCACAAGCCTAATGTTAGAAACCAATGCGGTCTGAAGGAGACCAGCATCGACCGACCCGGGTGTGAGGTCACCAAACCGACCCGACCCGACCCAGGGTATGGATCGGACCGACCCGATCCAGAACCGACCCGATCCGACCCGACCGACCCGACCCAAACCGACCCGATCCACCCGACCAAACGTTGTATTGCGCCCGCTCATTTGTTTTCTGGCATGATGCACATTCTTTCTTCGACAAAGAACCATCGATAACAGGCACCTGCAGTCAGAAAGAAGGGGCTGACGGATTTCGGGCAAAAACGGACAGGGGAGGAGAACTTTAAGACTAAGTTAACGTGATCGTCCCTTGCCCCATGCTGTCTGAGGCGACAGCGTAGAATTTCACAAATTTGTACTGTGCAACTGCACCTGCAATATCCCGTTTCGCTTCTGGACTTGACTTCTTAGAGTGGAAGGTGGCTAGTATGAGGACAGATTTTAAAATGTTTTTGGGCTTGGCCCCCCACCTACCCCAATTTCCTTTGGGTTGCCAGTTGCCAGGCAGCAGTCATAATGACGAGTGCGGCCGTGTGTGAGGTGATTAACTCTAATGGCAGGTTCCTTCTGACGGCCTCACTTGTAGCTGCATCACCGCCGAGGGCATCCTGCGCCAGAATCAGCGTTTCCGGATGACAGAGGGCAAGAACGGAGGGCACCGAATGGCAATCAGGACCAGTTTTCTTAGTCGAGGGCACCACTTTTCCACCCTTAATTGAATTGCTGGTGAATCGCCCACAGCCAGTTCTCTGAGAACGGGTTTCCTAACTGACGTCTTCAGCCAAAATAGAACTGAGGCGTTTCAGTCAGGGTGGCCCTAATCAGCCTCTCACAAACCAAATGAGCCCCCGCGCTCCTATGTGGACAGAAGGTGGATGGGGTCGAAACTTGCAAAAAAACGTCGATGTCATGCATGGGCGGCAAGTCCAGTGGGTTGAAGTGTCGATCCTAGCTGCCTCCATGAAGACATGACTGGACGCTAAAGAAAAAATTTTGGCGGGAATCCAAAATTCCGATCCGGCCGACCCACAGCTTGGGTCGGTTCGGTTGGGTCGGAGGGTCGGTCGATGCTGGGAAGGAGATCGCGGACAACGTCGAGCCGAGCAATAGGCAAGCGTCTGGTTCTTCGAAAAAGAAAGCTGCAGAATGGCATTCAGCCCCCGACCATCGGCGGCACAAAAGCGAGCCGAATAAAGCAGTCGCAAAATCAGGAAAAGGCCGCATTCTCGCCAATCTCGTCAATAAACTGAAGATGTCAGAGAAAAATGATTGGATCGTGTGAGCGTTATCGATGAACATGAGCTGCCTTCCATCTTTCACTTTTTCGGGTTATCCCCCTTTTTAAATCTATTCCGCACTTGTAGTCTTTTCTTGCCTCTGGAGCTGCAAGGCATAGCGCTCTAAAAACCAGCGCCCATTGTCGTCTGCGGCTACACAGTATGAACACGTATCGCGAGACTACATGGCGCATTCTATCGCTGTCAAATACCGAACTGAATTCTTCGATTAAAAAGATGGCTTCTCAACCAGGTGATGAAGATTTCGGTCCAGCTCAATATATGGAAAGCAGAGTTCTGAACAAATACTTTCTTCTATGCCAATCACCCAATAATAGCAAAGACTTTTATTTATTCCAACGTCAAGTAACAAGATCCTTGCCGAACGGTGGGTTCACTATGTATTATCGATGTCTGCGATGCTTGAAAATTTGTCCCACCAGTCCGCCGACAGTGATCGTGCGAAATGAACGATTAGTTCGCGATCCATCGATCGGACATTTTGAGAATTGCATTCCTTACACAAAATCGGAAATCGAATTGTTACGAATTAAACGAGAAATGCGTCGGCGTGTTATGTTCGATGGATTACGCCCTTGCGAAGCGTATAAAGAAGCTATCGATCATCTACGAGAGCAAGCGAATGATCAGTCGCAGTTAGAAAAATTCGTAAAAGATATTGGAACTTATAAAAAGAACCGATCAGCTTTGTTCAGGTGATTGATTTTTCCTGATTTCAAACTGAATAAGGAGAACTGACAAATTCTTTTTAAGCGCGATTTTAAATAGGCGCTGCTCATTATAGTATGACTCGCAAAATACATGATTCCTGCAGGATGTTAGAAAATTTGAATTACTGATCCAACCGATCCAGGAGTCGAATCCCGATCCGACTCCTGGATCGGTGGATTAGTCGAAGCTGGTAGGCCCTACATTCCCTTACACCAGCAACCCTGACTGGGAAGCAGTTCTATTCCGGCTGAAATCAACTTTCAATTTCGCGCCCGTGACCTTTAGAATTTAGCAAACTTCAGTGTCTTTAGATTCTTGAGCTTAAACTTTTTTGCCACCAGTTTAGTTATTTATCACGAACCGTTCTCCGAAGTGAAATCTGATTCTAGCTGACCACACATCAATCGGTTGAACCCGTTCGTCTCCGTTCTATGTCGGTCATGAGTATGAGCCATGATTTCCTTGAGGGTGATTCAGCATTGTGTTTTTGTTAATTCCAAGCTGCGTGAAATGAGTCTCGTGACCTCATAATCTTCTCTGCTTTTAGATTTGCTCACTCTTACGCTCAGTCGGTCGGAGTGCCAAAAGCGAACTTCCGAATCAAGAAGCAACGCCGAATTCCTCCACGACGAATCGATGTTCAGAATCGTGATCAGCGATCCATGGCGAATTCGATTCCAAACGCTGCATGTGCTCGGCGATTTGCGCCTGGCTTCATCACGCAGGCTGACCCCAAGGCGAAATCTGCTACAGTGTGCGACAATCGTCATCGCAGCTCATCAAATGGATCGGCCCATCAGCAGTGGGCACAAAGAGCAACCCTGCCTGATGGCGGTTTCGAGGGGCCGATGGCGGTCCCAGCTATGGGCGGTGGACAGAGTGCCGATCGTAACATACCGTCGACATCGAATGAGCAAATCGCGATCACTGCGAGCCGATGCATAACGACGAGGCAGTAAGTGCAGTCCGTTTCGCATATTCATCAGCTTTTGCACGTAACCATGTCCATCGAGACATTCTAATGGGACAAGGCAGACGAGGCTGTCCAAACTCTCCACTGTGCTACCCAATTTATACAGGTATTTGCTTTTTCAACCTGCCATGCATAGTGGCGGATAGTGTGCACGTCTCACGTGTGAGTTTTTCAGGGAAAAGATTTGGCGCCTGGGCTCGAACCCAAAACATCTGGACTGGCAGGCTGACGCCCGCCTTAAAACTGGACCGCTGTTCGCTGACATGTGGCTTACTCTGTTTCAGGCCTGCGCCTCCAGAGCCCAGACGTGTGCCAAAATACGCGGTTCAACGAGACGCGCATGGAAATGCCCAGATTATGATTAACGGTCAGTTGAGACCTGTTCGAATTCTCCCAGCGATACCAGACCCCCCAGCTCTGGCTGAACGTGCGTTTGATAATGCGCCAAGTAAACTCGATTAATTCAAACAGTTCTTCAAGAATGATCAAAATAGGGGTGCTTTTTTTAGAAGCTAGGTTCGATTCGTCAGTAGTTTCTGCTCAGACCGTGATATCTACTTTATCCAAGGCGCTCGAAGCGTGCAAAAAGAAGAGTCGATGGGAAACATTTGGTGAGTTCTGTTTTAGGATTCATAGAGGTCGACCGCAGTCTTGCGGGGGGGGTATCAAAAAGTGGTCAGCTGCGGAGGAGGGGAGGGGTAGGCGGCCGATGATCGACCGTACATGTTTTTAATTTATTGTGGCATAAACGGTTTTTCATCTTCGCCAGGAGTGCACACTAAAGCCTTCAAACCTTTTTCTCTTCTCTTCTCTTTGGTCTTCGCTCTCGACAATGGAACTTTGGCATTCGAAAAGGAACAGTTGAGAGCTGCGGTGGCCCACGATCAGTTGGGCGTTGGCCCCGTATTGCTTGGGCTAACAACCCTGACCTGGAGGCCACAGGTCTGTCCCTGCTTGAGGATGGCAGTTTAGTGGTATCCGGGCAATTGTTCGCCAGGGCAGGGCATTTTTGGTCAATGGGAGGGAGTTATTTCGTGATCTTTATCGTATATGCAGTACACTGCCTTTTGCAAGACGGTCCTATCGCTCCTCTCGTAGGTACTTGTCTGTACACGTGCTTGGGGAGCTTGGGATTATGGGCTAGTCAAAGCATAGCGGAGCACCTGCTATCGCATCCTTTAGTCTCTTTCGCTGCGACAGAATGGTACTGCTCCAGGCATTTTACTTCTGCCCGGCCAACAATTGCCCGTGATTCCAGTTTGATAGCCCCATTCGCAGCGAGAGAATAGGTCTTCGACGGCGATTTAGTAAGTCCGTCGCCGGCCTTGCACACCCTCCCTTGCTTATCTCACGTGGATTTGGGATCGGGATCAGGACTTGCTCAATCCCGATCAGCATCGGGATTTTTTGGTTTGCTTCTTTTTACCCGCTGTAGATGGCCTACACCCTACCCTGGGCAGCCAGCAAATATAGAGCCAAACATTTCCTTGGATAACTTTTAGTGCAGTATTTATCATTTGCATTCAAAATCAGGCAAGCAAATAAGGGAAGAAACAGTCACTAATTACTCGAAGCAAGGAAATCCTTCCCTTCCTCCTCATCAGTTCAATCATCCGCCGAATTTTCTCCAGATTCCCATTGTAACATAATAAGATGAAACATTCCCTCCCTCTCCCTCTCCCATTCCTATTCCCCTTCCCTTTCTAAACGATCTCCACAACTTCAATCCTGACAGGGATAGGGATCCTGAATGAACGCTATTCTTATCATAATATCAATGCTGGTCAGCTATGGACAAAAGCGCTTGGAAGCCACGTGAAGCAACTGGGGCGGCGCGGAGCCCAATCCCTAAAACTGCTTTAAAAAAGAAAGGGAAAAGCTGTATGGAAAGTTTGTGGAGGCTTTTACAAAATAAGAATCTCTTCCTGGAATAAAAAAAGATTTTTGGAGAAGAATGCCAAGCTTGTAAGATGTATTTCACAAAACTCCGTTGGAACAGGGGTATGAATGAAGTGGTCGACCATATTTGAGGGGTGTCAGCGAGAAGTGGTCGTCATGTGGTCAGGGGGATGGTGGTGAGAAATCGAGATTTTTTGCGGTCGACCTGTACGGAAAGTCTGAGGGATTTGCAGTACGGCGGTTAGTTCCCCCTGAATCAAGAATTTGTTTAACTTTATGAACTGCGAAAATTCTTTTAATCGAGAGATAACAAACTGGGAGAGGAAAGGAATTAATGGAATACAGAGAGTACAGCGTGATCAGATGAACCCTGGAAGTAATGCCAGGGACTCAGGTTCGAGTCCCAGTTAGGCCTCGAACTTTGTAATATATCTTGACTGTACTACAATAAGTCGCATCAGCCAGTCTGGTCGTAATGATGATAATTTCAACTGTGAAATGCATCAAAGATTCATAGCAGATACATTCCGTGAAAGATATCCGATTGCGAGAAACAACGAAAAAATAATTCCTTCCTTTTTAGGCGATTATGTTGGCAAGACATTAGATTCCTTACCCGAAGAAAATGCGCGCCGAATATCTCGCCAAATTCAGCAATTATTAAATGACGAGCACGACACTGTTTGGCAAAATCAACAAATGACACTCTGATGCTGATGCGGGTTGCCGCTTGAGCGAGAACTTTGCGCTTGAGCGTGAACTTAAGTGTGTACATGTCGTGCTTTGGTGTTGATCATAATGCAAATTCAAGTAAATGTCAACACACAGCTTTCAAGATAAGTTTGGATATGAATTTTGTGCAGGAATACAGGCTAGTGCTGGGTAGAGGGCCCAGGATGTAGGAATAAGTACGTGTGTGGTTTGGTTATTTTCGATGTTTGTGGAACCAACGAGAAAGATAGGGTGAATGAAGTCGGTTTGGTTCAGGGAAAACAGAACTAGGGTAACTACAGTATACATGATTATAGTAGCATTTCTGGATGCTAATTGGTTTGTTCTACTGTAGATGTCAGTGAATAGGAGTTGTGCCATAGTCGTACATCAAGCGCTAGCGCAACCTCGAAGGATAGCGCGGGCGATGTAGCCTGCTTTCGTCCATGTAACTAGTTCTGCCAAGCCACGCTGTCATACAGTATTCCAGCTTTTCCCTACGTCATTCCCTAACATGTGGGGTTCACACGTCCCAACAGATGAGCGCTGAGCAGTGCAGTTCAGCGGGATCTGGTGTAGGCTTTCGATTCTATGCATATGATATCTAGCTGACCATGCTTGCAGTGCCAACTTTGTAGGATACTGTGTCAGGCAGCATTCGCAAAAGTGCTCCTGTGCCCGACGGGCGTGCAAACACCATATAAGTACAGGTCCTATGGATGAACAACAGGAAGCATCTTCAGTTGATAAACTAGTTTTTTAGGCACATCTCAATTCAGAAAACATGGAATAAGCTGATTTTTTGTTGCTATTCGTAAAATTAATTGTATTCGTTAAAGTGAACCTTCCCTCAGTAAGCAGATATACTGTACCATACTGAGCATGTACATCCTTTCACTACGCCAGGACTGCTGACGGGTTTACACCTCTTGCTCACAATGTAAGACACGAGTCAGCTTGTCAAACGCTGGATATGAGACCTGTTGTTGGCTCCGTGCTGATCTACGGTAGATGCCTTTTGCGATTATTTTCGTGCTGTTTTGACTGCCTAGCAGGTTCATGCCCTAATGCCATACAGATCACACGATGTTGGGGCTGAATGAGTTCGTAACGAAACATTTTTTGCAAGACGCAAAAACACTGCACAAGTGCAATCAGTCATTCAGGCCAGTGCACGCAAACAAGGGAATAAAAGTAAAGAAGACTTGACTGCACTTAGCAAAACTAGTCATTGACATGAATCGATGAGCATCCACCTCAGTGACGGCCTAATCCAACACAAAGGGCATGCTTTAGGCATGAAAAGACAAATGTATGCTGCTGACAACGCTCCTTGTGTCAACACAGTTTGATTAGGACAATGCCAAAACATCTAAAAAAAGTTGGAACCTTTGTTTTCCCCATAAGAGAAAAATATCCATAAACGGGTATATAAGTGTTTATGGCCGGTTTCTCGAAGCATGCATGAGTGGCTAACGTTTATTAGTTGGGGTTTTCTGCTTGGAAATATCCCACTGGCACCCTTGCTCTGGGAATGCCAATGGGTCCCTTTGTTTTGAACTAATCCTATTCTCGTTATCGTTTGTTTATACTTTGGTGAAATGCGTGAGATTAGGCCTGCACGAGTTTAACGCGCTCGTTAGGTTGCTCGAACCTGATCTATTTATAGACCGTTTCTTATTTATAATTTAGAGTCCCCGCTGTGTTGAGTTGCAGATATTTATGAATGAAAAAAGACTTGATTGAGAAGTTTTGCCAGAAATGAATGAAGTACACATCGTTCTATTTCTCATACACTGTCGTCCATGCGCGACCCTGAGGAGCACCACTGGCCAGCACGTGCTGGACGATACTGGTTGATTCTATTCAAAAGAGATTCTAGGATGAGAGGCGTCATAGACGCGACCGAAGGAGACTACTCGCAGCACTGGGTGGCGGACGAGGCCTTACTGTAATAGGATCGTTCGAGTGTCTCAAGCCAGCTCGCGAGACAAGGGCCAATGACAGCCCTTCTTGCAATGTGCAAGCTCGCATAAGATGGGTTTCGCCGAATTCGTCAGTGCCTAAACGGACTTGACATTTCTTTCAAAGAGTGCTACCCGTTTGTCACTTATCCATGCATGTGTACATTCAAGACAGAGCCAACTTTTTTGTTTGGACTCTCTTTTTAAGTACGGGTTTTCTCACCGGCCACGCCTAAATACTTATCTGGAATGGAAACCATAACTATCCTATAATTTATTATCTGGGGTCGTCTCTGGGTGAAGTCTTGTCATGAGGAGTAGCTGTCCAAATTGAGAGCTCCTGGACACTTGCCATGTTGATATATACCTAGCTGATACGAACGGGGTGGGGTGGTGGTATTTTGCAGAACTAGCAACTGTTGTGCCTCTCTTTTAGCGCTCTCGCCTTGATATTCGAGAAGCTAGTGGCAATTCTATTGGAAACGTCATAAGTGGAATTGTTCTCGAAGCACGTTCATTTTTGCGCCCCATCCCAGTCCGGCACTTGCATCGATCAGGATGGTCACTCTGTGGTGCTATAAACCTGTTTCTAAGGAAATGCCTGATTTTGAGAAGGGTAGTGGGAAGAATGGAAAGGTGCATGGTAAGTCACGCTTTGGGAATACGCCTTTTATAATCATCGTACTTTTGCTTTCAGGCTTCTGGCATTTTCGTACTTTCCGGCTGCACTTGGCCTTGGTCCTGTGTTGTGCCATGTTGGCCAATGCACTCGTCCGTAATACCCTCAGCATGGCCATTGTCTGCATGGTTAACACCACTGCTCTAGCGTTGGCTGATGCAGAACATGATCTTGCATCAGGTGTAAATAGCAGCATGATAAAAAAAGCAATGATTCCCAAAGTTTGCGATGCCACGGAACTTATCAGCAGTGAATATGATGTAAGTCGACTATCCCTTGCTCCAAAGCCGCGTGCACAATACGATGTTATAGGGCTCGCTCACTTGGTCCAGCTCTGAACAAGGCTTGCTCTTTTCGGCCATCTACTGGGGTGGTGTGCTGTCTGGCCTTCCAGCAGGCTGGTTAGCCAATCGATATAGTCCCAAATTTATTGTCCTCGCCTCTTTCGTTCTTCTGATGAGCGGATGTATGCTCAGTCCACTAGCGGCATCAATCAGCACCAGTATTGCACCCATGTTCGTGATTCGGTTCATTATGGGTGTAGGTGGTCAGGTAAGACGTTTGGACTATGCTCTCGCATTCAAGCTTTATTAGCATGTTTATGTAGGCTGTCCTGAATCCAGCAATAACGGTTATTATCTCTCGTTGGATTCCCAATGAAGGTCGCAGCACTGTGCTGGCATTGTATACTGCAGGTACTGTATGAGACTGGGTCCACTGCGGGGCAAGCCCTACTCATTGCGGGCTGCTGTCATTTCAGGAAATCAAATTGCTATGATTATTGGCATGCCATTGAATGCCTATTTGTGCCAACAGAAAGAGTTCCTTGGGGGATGGCCAAGTATATTTTATGTAAACGGTACGTATGGATGTTTGTTCCAGGAGATCCCGTAGTTAGGCGTGTCGTGTGACATACGCGTGAGATATAGTCTTTTGTGCACTCAAACTGGAAATTTCCAAATCTAGGGCTGCACTTGCATAAGATTTTTGCAAGAAGACTCTGAGCGAGCTTGACTTGATTGTTTAGGCTTTTTCATTTTGATTGCTGCCGCCTTGTGGTACGTATTTGTGGAAGATAAACCTTCGAAAAGTCGTTGGTTATCAGAAGCAGAACGGCAATACATCGAGAGATCGCTGGGCTCAGAGAACGAAAAGAGCTATGCCAGTCGTAAGGTATGCTTCAGTTCGACGTCTGACCCTGAGTCCCCATATATGTAGAATTACGCATTTAGGAAATCACGGGTCACGTGCCATGGCGCCAGTTACTGACCTCGATGGCCTTGTGGAGTTGCATCCTTTGCTCGATTGCCAACGGTGTCATGGCCACCACACTGGGCTCCTATATCCCAACTTACTACAAGGAGGCATTGCACTTCGACCTGAAGCAGGTATGTGCTCTTTCAGTTGTTTATTGGTGCTATATTTAAAATAAGAAAAAATTGGGGTGGTTGCGCTGTCACTCCCGAGAAACATGATCCGTCATCGAGGTCAGTGGTAGATGACACGGATATCCTAATCCGTCATAGGCAGAGCGGATAGCCCGCAGTCCATTATTGAACTCACCATCTATCAATCACTGATTGAAAATGTTGGGCACGTTTCAGAATGGTTTACTTAGCGCTGTGCCATATCTGTCTCAGTGGATATCCAAGATTGTAATGGCTGTGGCAGCCGACTACATGAA
Organism: Mesodorylaimus sp. YZB2_4; assembly: GCA_030248295.1. Lineage (NCBI taxonomy): Eukaryota > Metazoa > Nematoda > Enoplea > Dorylaimida > Dorylaimidae > Mesodorylaimus > Mesodorylaimus sp. YZB2_4. The sequence continues at coordinate 17,807 of JASANH010000661.1, read as the reverse complement.
ATCACGTTCCAAGATTGGTCATAAGGGGATCTGCAAGTTCTTTAACTGCATTGGTAGGTTCAGCAAACGTGTAGCGGTGATATCAGTCAAACGTCTCCTCTTGTAGGTACATTAGCTGTAGCAGCCTTTCTCGTTGCTGCTGGTCACGCTGACTGCACACAGACTGAGTGGGCAGTCATCTTCCTGACCGCGGCCAATGGCGTGTTCTCAGCGCAGATACCGGGCTTCTTTACCAGCCTTCTATGCATCGCCCCAGCTTACACTGGTATCGTGAATGGGATCGCTCGATTCGCGGGCCAGTTGGCTGCTGTTGTCTCTCCTTACGTGGTCGGCCTAATTACAGTCCATGTAAGAGTATCCATGGTCCCAGTGATTTGCCGTACGAATTCGAATGCCTGTTTAGGGAACTGCCAGCGAGTGGCGTTTGGTCTTTTACATCATGGCCGCAATTTTGGTCGCATCAGGAATCCATTTCTTGTTTTTCGGCACTGGTACGCATTTTATGTCTTCCAGTCCTAAAAGTGTTTTCAGATCAACTTTTTCAGCTGAAGTTCAGGAGTGGGCGAGAGCCAATTCTACAGGACATGCGCCAGCAGAATTGTTGAATGGACGTGAATTGAAGCCAATGAAAAGAGCAGGTGGAAACCAATCGATGCGTCTTGTCCAAACGTATCACTTACCCGACTTAGTCAAAGCAACGGAAATCGGATCCCTTCTGCCTGAACCGTTGAATGAAAAAGCTGCTCCTCATTCAAATGATTGAAGTCCTTTTTTTTAAGACTCTTTTCAGTTGCTCACAATCACTGCATAATGTTTCGCGGCCTTGCCGTGTCATTCTGTATCATAATTCTCGAGAGACGAGCATAGTATATTGTATATGATAAAAATGCATATGTGTCCTGATCACCCACGAAGTAGCACCACATCATGTTGCGTCATGTTAGTCTTAATACTGTACAAGGATCTGGGTGCAGACTAGGTGTCGCTGCTTTGATGTGGGCGTGCTTCGATATGGTAGCAACGCACATCGATAAGTCATGGGTGATCAATGATCTCGGATTTTAAGGCAGTGTTACTTGGGGTAACTAGAACAAAACTGAAGATCACAGCCACGTGCGCTGCGCAGGGACCTAGGATCGTCCACTACCATCAGAGCCAACGTGTGGAATCATTTCATGAATGTTACACATCAATTTCCTGCACTCGAGTTGTAGAAATTTACTCAAGTTCACCAAACCATAAACAAATGCATTAATTATCTTTACGCTGCTCCCATTCATTCTGTGGGTAAACGCCCACCTACCTAGGTAGCCCATAGGTGCAGGACGAGTGTGATGGATCGCCAACTACAACTGTCACAATACCGAGTCTAGTGCACTTTGAAAACTGTCACCATAACTAGTTAGACCTTTCATGCAAAGTCAACTCGGGTTAGGCTTTGCGAAAACTGTGGGTGGAGTGGAAAAATACTTCGTCCAGGTCTGTTTCCATTCATCTGACAATAGGATACAGAGGGGTCTTCCGCAGACTTCATTTGATAGTACTGCACAGTTCAGTAAATAGGCAAGGACAGCAAAGTTAGTTGGTGGTTGCTTTACAAAGTCTGCACGGGTATGCACGAGTATATGTAGATGCCTTACTTCTTTTCTTCGATTGTGCTGTCCTGTCCAATAACGTTGATAGTGCGGCTGACACGAATCACAGTCCGCCGATGTCTAGGAGCAATGCGGTTTTCCTCCAGTGGTGCGTGTTTGCCAGTTATAACGGCTTCATGTAACAATGGTTTATCCCAATCCGCACAGGCCGTGAGTGGAACTCGTTCGGAATAAAACCAGGAGAGAAGTTGCCAAACGACTTTACTCATAACCATGTCATGTGCTTTTCTTAAGCTGGTAAAAACATAGGCAATATTCAGGATGATCAGGATGACCAGGATGATACTTGGGTGAAAAGGGCAACCTTCCCGACTAATGTTCGAGGACCCTGACTCTCTTCTCGTTCGGCTTAGCCACTTGACCCAGAGCCAGGTGTGCAAGGTCAGCGACGGACAAACTAAATTGCCATTCCCAGCCAGGACAGAACCGCGGCCTTCTGGTCATGGTTTCTGGCCCAAACAATGCCTTAACCAAACTGAGCCCGCGGCTCAAACGAGGGTGAATGGGAGTGTACAGCATGCGCTGTCTATGGTAACTGGACACATTACTGTACGCACGACAGGATTTACCCGGCTACGAGTCGAACACGGCTGACGTGAAAGGCGGACGCCTAACCCACTAGGCCGCAGGCTGGGTAGCCTCAGTCAGGCTATACAGGAAATCTATACGTTATACAGTATAACCACACTTACTGATCCAATACCTTGAATCCTGCCGCTTATGTCCTCATTTTATCATGTCTCTCAGGTATCCTATGTTCTGTCTTGATTTATCGTCTTAGCATCACAGAATGAAGGGTACATGATCTTAACCTGATTCTGAAAATCAAGGCCACCACACGAATCATGGCAGCCAAAGAGAGGCCCGTATAAACCCCAATCAGGCCGCCAACATCGCTTAAAATATCGTAAATGGTGCACAAGTCGTGTTCATCATGGTGAACCTCCTGTTCAGAGATCGGGCGCAGTGTCAACACCGTCTTCATGGTTTTATCGCTGCCACCATTTTCTAAGTCATGAAAGGAGATTGACGAGACTACAGCTCGCTCGTCATCACATAGTCTCCGACAATTTTTCTTGAAAACATCCCCTTCCCAAAATATAGTCGTGCAGGTAAGGCAGATGCCAACTATTTTATTGTCTCACCTCATATGAGTCGAATATTCGTTCTCTAACTTTTGGCTTAACACACTCTTCCATCAATTTCGGCGAACAAATGTGGCTGTTGAGTGGTCTTACATTACTGGCAACTATGTTGCATGTGCATATTTGAGAAGCTTTAGTAAGAAATGAGAACCCGATACATAACTCGTATGATCTGATGTAGCTATTCGCATCGGCCGAATTAACAGCCGGGGTCGTGTCTTGCTCTCCGTTGCAATCGGTTATCAGATTGACCCTTTTTCGGAAGAAGGTAATGTGTGCGTGAGAATTTGAGGGTATGTTGTCCGGGGACGATAGGGGTGTGGGAAGCTGGGTAAGAAATAGCTGCAGACCCAAGTCGTCTATTTTGTCGTCATTCGTTATCGTTACTACATTTCTTTCGGAACATCAATATGAACTTCCATGTACGTATTGCCGCGCACCTCGGTGGTGAGCGCTTGATGCTGCAGCGGGAAGTCTTTGCTCCGTCGGTGTCCCACCTGTTAGAAAAAAACAGGAATATACTGTGTGTTTCTATGAGTATTCTTATCTAGTATATGTACGACAAATTTAGACCGAAAGGAAAATTGTATGTATCGCAAGGATGACGGCACGGTGAGTTAAAATGCTTTCCTTTTTGGCTTTTGAAACCTTCTGCTAGTGAGCAGAAGGACATCCGCATTTTCTTGTGAAATGGAGATGGGGAGCTTTAGAGTTCCTGTTTTAGTTCCTGGTCAAATGGAAATGGGGAGCTTCAGAGTTCCTGTTTTAGTTCTAGTTATTATAGCTAGCCCCACCCCCCTTAATTGCATGACGGTGGTCAACTATGCTTTTTCTACATATGCATCTGTGGGTAAGTGCTAAACATCTGTGGCACATACCTGTATACTAACTCACCCTCACCAATATGCGTATGTACATACGTATACAATACGCTGCGCTGCGTGTACGTACAATATACAATGCATAAAATAAGTCAGATTTGAAGCGAAGGCCATATCCGTCAGGGTAGAACCATGGAGGCATGGTAGAGTCCCCTAACTATACATGTGCGCCACTAGTGACAGTTTCGTAACCATGCTAATCGTAAGTACTGTATGGCTGTAAGTACAGGCAGCATAAAACATGTGGCTGAATTCAGTGTCAGTCGAACGGGACTGAAAGTTTTTTTTTTTTTTTTTTTTTTTTTTTTTTTTTTTTGTTTTTGGGGGGGGTATTTGTTTTGGGTTGGTGTGGTTTTTTTGTGGTTGTTTTTTTGGGTAGGGGGGGGGTGTGTGGGTGTGTAAGGGAGGGGAGAATAGAGAGATAAAGGTGTTGTTCTCTGTGTTCCCTCACTGGTAGCCCTCCATATGGGCAATACTCTATGTGCAATATATGTACTCACGAAAAGCCACAAAATGCACCTTCTGGACCATTTTTTTGCATCTTGCTCCACCATATTATTTTTGCTGTTAAAACCGCCCACGATGAGTTCCGGCCTATATATGGGTAGAGGCTGATTTTAATTAGGTACCTTTGTGCAGGACCCTCACATATGTCACCGGTTTTTCATTATAATACTCACCCTCACATATGCCACCGGATCCTAAAGCTTGCTTATCCGTATTATCCTCCCCATGTAGAGACCGATGCCTGGTAAGGGGGGGGGGGAGGGGTGAGAGACTAATAAGCGACGGTGCTGGACCGACGGCAAACACTGGTGCCTATCCAAACCATAACCGTCCATCACTTACCGGCAGCATAAAACATGTGGCTGAATTCAGTGTCAGTCGAACGGGATTGCACGGAAATTTTTCATTTTCATAAAAACATTTTGAAAATATTGTGTCGTGTCGAAGTACAGCATCGGACAGAAAATCGGAGAATTGTGTTCCTGCGTCGCTACCAAAATTATACTCGTATATCTCATGCATGAGCTCCAAAATTTCTGGATCCATATCGATATCGTATGTTGGGTGTATCAGATTCATATAAATCGCGAATTTCTCGACTACGTCCTCTTTCGACAAACCCAAGGTTTCCGCTTTAAACAAGTTATCCCTGGAAAATGTCATCGTCTCGGAGATGTAGGTTGTATTCCAAACGTGGGTCAAGCAGATGGTGATCGGTGGAAAATATAGCTTATTATCTTCGGACGGCATGGCTTCCTTGGCGACCACTGTTCTTCCAACATGGTATCGAGTGACTATTATGAAGGCAAGGGCTGCCGCAGAGGAATACGATAAAACAAAAACAACGACCCAGAGATATTTCTCGGTTTTCTTGTCGGCCTTATCAACCTCGTTCAAGGCATCCAAATCCAAGCGTCTAAGAAAGGTCCTAAAAGAGCACCATCACTAATGCAGTTCTGTGGCCATCACAGTGGGGTAGTTACTCAGAGTAGTTAGTCGAGGTAAAGCCAAATGTGTTGAAGTGGTTGCTAGAGGCTCTATGACCACAAAAGTCATGGAACCCCTTTGATTTTTACATCAGAGATATACGCATTCTGTGCTTCAGTTTCAGATGCAATAGCGAGCAATCAGTCAATTTATAGACATTTCTGTATGGTTTTTAAATTACCAATTCCAAGAGCCAAATGTAAAGTAAGTGTTGCCATCTTACTCAGTTTTGAAAAATAGAGACGAGCCGATAGTGCGAATTCTGGGAGTCGTAGGATTCTAGTCAAACCCAATCTTAAGTTTGGTTGAAGCTTGCAGAATTAGATCCGCCAAAGTTGCAAGGGGAGGAGAATGGACAGTTTTGGGCTAAAATTTCAGACTTGGTGTAAGGCTATTTTCTGACTCTGAAGTTTTCGCTACTTTCGTAAATTCTACACACCTGTGCGAGTTTTGACGTGTACATACGAGTGCGAACACGTGAACTGCCCAACTTTGATCAGTTCCGTATAATGGAGAGCCCTATGGCCAGATCTTAATGCCTTGGATTATTTCGCTGGGGAATGTTGCAGGCCACAGTCAACAACATTGTAGTTTGGATGGTGTGAAGCAAGTACTAACTGGTCGAAAATGGGAGCAGTTGCCGATAAATGTTATGCACGCCGCGATTGCAGGTTGGGATAACAGGAAATAATTATAGTGTTGGAGATATTTCGAATAAAATTCATTATGTGTTATGAAACAAGCTTGCTGGAACCAGATGAAATTTCGTTTGTGTTTTCCTCGCGAATGATCATGAAAATTATGATTAAACTGGGTCAGAATATTTACCGCACCCCATACAGCATGGGGGTCTCGAGTCGGCTTTTATTCTGTATGGTGTACTAAGGCGTGATTAGCAGTATTAGCATAGTTATCATCTAAAGTGGTCAAGGAACCAGGAATTCAAAAAACAATGCAAAACGGGCAAAAACCCGGGCCGATCTTACTACATATGTATTTATGCCATTAATCCATGCATCCCGCCAAACGGTTAAAAAAAATCTGGCTGGTCGATGACTGGCAGATCACAATCTAAACATGGCATACGGTTCTACCGATTATCCGAATTGGTGGTGATTAAAAGCCAATATTCAATGCGTACAGAGATAAGAAGGCTGGTCTGACGTGGCGAAACAAGCAGGTCCTAATGCTTTGATGTTGTCTGTAGGGGATGGAGTCAATTTTTGATCAACAGGCGCGGTCGACGACGAAGTACTAGTCCTGTCTACAGCAATAACCACTGAAGCTGCAGATGAAAAGTTTGGTTTTTTCTGAAAGCTCTCATATCAGAGGTTATTCTTTTGAGGGTGCGATATCATGATTCGAGCTAATAAATTTTTTATGCTCTAAGAACTTGACGTCAAGCACAGATACCACCAGCAGGTGGAATATTTTTGTTAGCCGTGCGGCGCGAAAGTGCTGGTTTAGCCGAAGTTAGATGGGCAAGAAAGCAAGATGCGTGTTCTGTGTGATGTTATACGATAAGAGAAAAATTCGTCGCTGAATCTTTTTGTGTTGAGATTTTCAAGGGGTTGCTGTGCCAGGGTCGGCCATTTTTTCGGATGTGAAGCTGAACAGCTTGGGGCTGATCGTGAGCGGTTCTTTGTGGACGTTCGCGTGAACTTCCCCCGTTTTTTTGGCTACTGAGGCTGCTAAGCTGTGGTTGTGCATCAGTATATTTGACGAGTATAATATACAGTAGAGCGTCCTTGCTGGACGCTCTAGAAGCGGAGCCATTGTCGGGATAAGCGCGGCAGCGGAATGCTTTACCAATGTGAAAACTCACTACCTATCAGAAGTCATATGCAATAGACTACAAAGAGTATAACGTGGGAGCCTTTTTTGCAAGAGACTTGCGTCAGCTAAGGAGGGACTAGACGGCAAATTGCTTGTATGAATTCTGAATTATCAACCAATATACAGGTTCGAAAAAAAAATCCATTTGTGCTTGCACCCCACCTTCGATATTTTAACTTCTTTAATTCTAGGCAACCAAGGAATGTTGGTGCTTTTTGTTTAGTTTGCTGCAGTTAGCAGGGTTGAAATCAGGACATCTTAAAACGATATTTTCCAAAGGAGCAGGAAACCAAAATTGTTCATTTTGCACAGGTACATACAGTATCTAGCGGAATGAAAAGAGGAGGATGAGTAACCCGGCAAAAATAAGAATTCACCTTTATTGGTTCGCAAGGAAAAGCCGATGAGAAAGGTGATTTCAGTCATGGTGGGACAGTGTTTGCGAGCTATCGCTCTCGCAGACTGCCGAGTCTGGCTGAAAAACAACAAGTCAACAACAGTCATACAATACAAGAACCAGCGCTCCTGACCTGCTTTTTCCTTATTGATGCTTATCAGCCGACAAGAGACATCCAGTAACAACCATCGATTGTTGGCCGCGCGGACCAGATGCGAGTATTCTGCATGGGCCATGCTGAGCAAGGTGATACAAAACTGCCTTCTCTTGACCAGAGTAGTCCCTCAAAGATGTGTGGCTCATGATGAGCGGCCCAAGAACAGGAGCTGTGTCCTCATAATCATGCACTGATGATCAAGCGACATGACGGAGTTTTTCTGACAAGGGAATTGAGATGAATCTTGTTACTGCACACTGACCTCGCCCACTTGGGCAACATCGATTTGTGAATCATAAAAGTTCAGGAAGAAAAAATGAAAAGACTGATGTCAGAGAAGGACAGCATGTCAAAAGTTGATTTTTAGCAACATTCGCCACCACTCATGAAAATAATTAAAAGCCACACCTAGTCAGCCAACAATAAACGATGGTTTTCAATCCTAGAAAGTATGTACACAGAGTGCATACTTACTTTTTCTTTTTCTCACTCACTCGTTTTCTCTTTTCCTCTGCGGATGACTTCTTCGCCTTACTTGCTGCATGTGAATCAAGGTCACCACTCTTGAATACCTTGTACATTTCCGCGATCGACTTGACAGGACAACGTGTCGTGGCAGAAAACTTCTCACTAGCAGAGACGATTACTTCCGTAGCCAGTACTCCAGTAGGTTACGATTCTATGTAGTAGCGGAGGCTTCAGCAGGTACGTCGTTCAATCTATTTTAGCCGACTTTGTTTCATTCTATCGGAAATCTGGCGGTTTCAAACATACAAGGGTCCTTGAGTGCGCACAGGCGCTGGGCTGCCAGTAAAATTGAGCTTGAACTTGAACTTAACTCGTACAAAATCTAGAATCTGTCCGACAGGTTTCCATGGAACTGTTGTTGCGAAGCTACCAACTTTTCAATGCCTTAGAGCTTTTTGCCTTCCGATCGCCACGCAATAACCCAAAATTGACGTCCGTGACAAATTTTACACTGTACGGGCTTCTACCGATTATCCGAATTAGTGTTGACGATATTTCAAATGAGTACAGAGAATAGGACGTGGGTCTGACGTGACGGAATAAGTAAGGCCTAATGCTTTGTTGCGGTCTGCAGGGGGTTGAGTCTCTTTGATCCATTTGTGCGTGCACCCCACCTTCGATCTTTCGACGTTTTTATCAGGCAGCCAGCTATATTGGAGCTCTTTGTCTAGCTCCTTGTTTTTACTGTAGGTTGAAATTGGGCAATCCTTCTAGCGATATTTTCCAAAGAAAAATAGACATGATGTACTTATTTTCTTCCAACGTTAGTCTTTTTCATAAGACATAATCAGGAATGAATGAAAACACGCCGCAAGGCGAGATCGGAAGTAGGTGTTCAGTCCAGGATGTCCTCGCGCGGCGGTGCTCTTATGGACACACGTAGGGGGGACGTTGCAGTGTGTGTGTACTGGTCCCCGCACAGCCTTGCTTATAAAGATTGACTGGCTATAGACAAAACTGGCTTCAGCCCATGAAAATTTTTTAAACAATCAGCAGCAAATATCAGCGCCTGCAAGTGACTAGAAACGCCATATTCATCCAATGGTGCCATATGCACCATTAGAGGCACACACAAGTTGTGGTCTACCATCGTGTACTTTGTCAATCCACGATATTTTGCTGCGATTTCGATTTCTCGACCATAAAGCATCTACGGGTGCCACATGGCCCCCGGCCCCGTGGATGTCATGTCGAAAATAAATAAGCATTACCTTGTACAGTTTCAATTAAAATGTGGTCAGGCTACGAACTTTTTGAACTCCCCTCGTAATAAGGGGGCCACATGTACATACAATTACGCCCATGAAACAGCGCATTTGGTGCAATTGAATGGCAGCACAAAGCAGCGCCTCGTACATATTGCTTGTGCACATGCCGCCACATGAATGTGATATGCCCATACTCTACGTACCGCATTGCATGCACCATATTACCATGAGTCCAAAAACTACATTTGTACATTGATACCGCTCGTTATCTGAGGCTAATAAATTCTACTCTTGAGTTGTACTGTATGCTGCCATAACCACGATAGTCCGATCGACAAAAATCACAGTCCGCAATTGATTAGCAAGAACGTGTTTTCCTCCAACGGTACCCCCCGGCCGACCATAACTGGTCCATGGACATGTAATAGCGTTTCCCGCCAATTCACGCTGAGCGGAACTTGATTGGAATAAAATAAGGCAAGAAGCTTCCAAACAATTTTCGTCGTTATTGCGTCATAATCTTTCTCAGGCTAGATAAACCAGATTTCTGCTTTGGGTAGTCTGCATATATCGTACCTACTGCAATTCTATCACAATTCTGGAGACACATTTTGAGAAATAATGGTTAAAGGCGCAGATATTACGATAATTAGTCCAGTAATTCAGAATGGCTAAAAATTTGGGCTTGGGAATATTGAATGTTTTGTGTGGCATGTCTGCTTCTATGCGCGTATGACTCTAATCCAGCATTCTGTATGTCCTTAACGCTAAATTGCAATTTTTTGCAATTCCGATGCAATTTAGTGCTCTTATAAAATGAATTCGCCGAGACTTCATTTGCAGCAGCAGCATAAGGTACTTGCTTAATTTGAAAAATTACGTATCTTGTTTTGCTCACTAATTGCCTGTTTTCAAACAATTTACAGACCACAGTCAAAGAATGTAGCAAGTAAGGTTATTTACCTGACTCCAAAAAGTAAGGCCATGACGCGAATGATAGCAGCCACCGAGAGCCCGGTGTAAACACCAATCAGGCCGCCGACATCGCTGAAAACACCGAAAATGGTGCACAAGTCGTGTTCCTCATGATGAACCTCTTGATCAGAGATTGATCGAAGCGTCAACACGGTCTTCATTGTTTTATTGTCGCTGCCACTTTCAAAATCATAGAACGTGACTGACGAAATCACAGCTCGCTCATCTTCGCACAGTCTCCGACAGTTTGCCTTGAAAACATTGCCTTCCTGAAAGAACCCTGATATAAACTTAGGAGCATAATGGACGAGGGGCGGTGTATTTTTACCTCATATGAATCAAATATCCTTGATCTCACTTTTGGTTTACACATTCTTCCATAAGTTTTGGTGAGCAAACGCGGTTGTTTGATGGTCTTCCATTACTGGCAACTACGTCGCATCGGCAGATTCGAGCAGCTTGATTAAGAAATGTGTATCCGATACATAGCTCGTACGCTTTAATCCAATTACGTGCATTGGCTGAATTGACAGTTGTAATCGTTTCTTGCTCCCCGTTGCAATCGGTTATCAGATTGGTCTTTTCGCGATAGAACGTTATGTGGGCGTGAGAATTTGCAGGTATGTTGGCTGGGGCGGACAGTGGTGTAGGGAATTGGGTGACAAATAGTTGCAGACCCAAATCGTCAATCTTTTGGTCATTCGTTATTGTAACCACATTGTCTTTTGGAACATTAATTTGAACTTCCATGTACGGGTTACCGCGCTTTTGGGTAATGAGAGCTTGATACTTCAATGGTGAGTCCTTGCTCCATCGATGTCCCACCTGTTCGAGTAAAGTTATGCAGGACAGAGAGCACAAAATTAGACGGTTTTTACCCAACACGGGAAAAATGTTAAAATCGGGCACTGTACGGTACCTACGTGTTCTTTCTTTACCCTCTATTCACCACAGACAAGTGACCATTTCCTAGAGTCGGTGAAAAGACCTTTTTTTCCCTCACACAAATCACCGCAAAAAATCCTGAGAATATTGCTGAAGCTAGAAAAGCTTTTTTAATCCGAACAAATCCAGCCGATAGCGTACGTGCATACATGTTATGGATAAGGCCGTTTTGAATTTTTATGAAAGCTGCTTAGGCTGATCTTCCTTTGCTCTGCTCATCATAGAATGTATCAAGCGTGGCCTTAGTCAGGCAATACAGTGGTTGGCCCAGCTAACTTTAATTTTTCGTCCTTTTTGGTCATGTCATGTCACACTTTATCTATAGCCAAGCTCTGTACAGCGCGCTCGAGGGCTACAGAACACATACTTGACAATCATTTTGTACCGAGGGGGAGTCAAAACCTTCCGTGTAAACGCGCACCCAGCGTGAGAGGCAGACATCTAGCCGCTAGGCTAAGATTCCCGGTCATTCCGGCTAGCTAGCTAGTTATTTCATTGATCAATATTTTAAGAGAGGTTTTCTGAGAGACTCGACCCATATGAAATATATTAGGCCAGTCGACTTTTTTGACCCCCTTTTTTATTTGCTCTATCGAAAGTACTCACAAAACTGATTGTCTTCGCCGAAGTAAAATTTTCCTAATATGCCTATATATGGAAATATAGCACTTTAGAGGTAAAAAGTGGTCGCTTTTGGTCAAAAATCATAACTTGCTTACTTTGGGGTCTAGAACAATTTTAAAAATACAGAAATGACCGCAACATTTCAAGGACGAATTCAACGAATTCTAACGCGGGAAAAACCATTTAAAAGCTTTTATCAAGGGCTACAAGATAGGCTATCACTGATTGGCGCGAGTAATCGACAGGCAGGATTATCGACCATGATTAGCTAAAATTGCTGAAATGGGGCGCAGTTATCGGCCATGTGCACAATAACTGTGGTCCGTAGTGCGGAAATTCGGGTTATTTTATAATTTACTGACCCTAGGCTACTACAGTATTTCAATGGAAAAAACAGGGAGACTTGGCTTTTACAATTCACCCATAATCGATTATGTGCCTGATCAAGGCTAATCGCGAACGGCTTTTTTCAAATATCTCATAAACGGTTATAGCTAGGCTTATTTTAAAAAAAGATTCGGATTCCTTGAGATGTTGCGGTCATTTCTGCATTTTAAAAATTGTTCTAGACCTTAAAGTAAGCAAGTTATGATTTTTTGACCAAAAGCGACCACTTTTTACCTCTAAAGTGCTATATTTCCATATACAGTATAGGCATATTGGGAAAATTTTACTTCAGCGAAGACAATCAGTTTTGTGAGTACTTTCGATAGAGCAAATAAAAAAGAAGGGTCAAAAAAGTCGACTGGCCAGCCCTGGGTCGAGTTTCTGGGAGTCTTGAGAACCGCAACGTTTTCAGCTCAAAAGGCGTGAAAAATCCTTGCCAACCATCTTCAGAAGCAAGATCCGACTACAATCTCTCTTAAGTCGAAGGCAGGTCAGGTGCGCATGGTAAAATTTTCCCTTATACTCACTACTCCACTAAGCTGATGTATCCTCCTTCAAATGAGACACCACCAATCCGGGTATTTCAGCATGCGGACTCCAGGTCCAGCCGGAAGAGTGCTGTCTGTTGTCAGGTGGTGCACAAAGATGAGCGAGGTTAGCCTACTCTGTACGCTCCTCCAAATTAGTTTTTTGATTCACTGATTGTAAGACCAGAGGTCAACATGTAGGGACACTTTTTGCATCATTGGCCCACTCGAGGCCCAATCCATCTGCAGTGGAGTTTGCCGCTTGCCATGGCTTTCGCTGCGCATGGTATTACATGGTTAAAAAAAGCACTACCATTCCTGTATCGCCACATGTACCACGCGTATATCACAGTCGAATAACTAATTATCCCACGTGTCGTCAATAAATACGGTACCTATCAGTTATTGATCTCCCTTTTGGGTAAAGAAGTTGCGAAACCATCTTCAGAAGCAAGATCCGACTACAATCTATCAGAGCAATCGCAATACACACACTGTAATTGACGCTGACCTTTCTCCGCGTGAAAAAGAGGTAGAAAAATTCAGTCTGACAGAATATTCAGGGTTAAAGTTCGGAGACGGTCCCAACCGCAACGTTTTCAGCTCAAAAGGCGTGAAAAATCCTTGCCAGAATTAAGTTTGCTCATTTCCAGATGTGCAGCATCGAAATTTAGCGGCCCCCTTCCCCAATCGCTGCACTAATTTGCAAGTTCCCATCCTCTCGATGTCTGCAACATTGTGATTTGACATGCCATCACGATCACTTAGCGGCAGCAAAAAGCAGGTAGCTGAATTCAATGTCAATCGAACGGGACTGCATGGAAATTTTTCGTTTTCGTAAAGACATTTTGTGAATATTGCTTCGTGTCGAAGGACAGCATCGGATAGAAAATCGGAGAATTGCGTTCCCGTGTTGCTCCAAAAATTTTCCTGGTATATATCATGCATAAGTTCGAGAATTGCTGGGTCCATATCAATGTCGTGCGACGGGTGTATCAGATTCATATAACTCGCGAAATTTTTGACTATGTCCTGTTTCGTCAAACCCAGGACTTCCGCTTTTGTCAGAATATCGATGGAGAGAACTATCATTTCTGCGATGTAGGTTGTATTCCAAACGTGGGTCAAGCAGACGGTGATCGGTGGAAAATACAACGTGTAATCTTTGGATGGCATCGTTTCCTTGGAGACCACTTTTCTTCCAACGTGATATCGAGTGACTGTTATGAAGGCAAGGGCTGTCGCAGCAAAGTAGCTTAAGACGAAAAATATGACCCATAGAAATTTTGCAAATTTCTTTTCAGCTTTATCAACCTCGTTTAGGGCATCCAAATCCAGTCGTTTTAGAAACGTTCTAAAAACAGCGCCACTATCAATTCTTTAGTGCCTATTGTAAGGAAAGGATGGGGATCTTTTTGGAGAAGCGTGCAATTCAAAAGCATGCACTTCATAAAACTAAGTCAAGACAGCTTCTCTCGTTCAATCTTTATTCTTTTTTTCTAAACTTCTGTTCACACTACGCAAGTTTACAAAACGTATATTTTTATCGAGTTTTCTCCTCGTCGTCAGGTGGAGATATCGTTCGCAGTAAAATTTTCCTAATTTGCCTATAAATGGAAATATAGCACTTTAGAGTTAAAAAATGGTCGCTTTTGGTCAAAAAATCATAACCCACCCGTCGCACGACATTGATATGGACCCATTGATATCGTTGACTGTATCTGAAGGGAAAGAATCCTATCAGAATAAGCCCAGAGATAATTACAGTTTGGGTGTAATAGGCGGAATAGCCCTATATTGGAGAAGATACCGCGGGGAGCGGATGGTCTCAAAGATCCTCCAGACAGGCCTACTAGTCGCAGGAGCCAGAGACATCAACCCAACGGGTTTCTGCCTCGCCTGGACGAGCGTATCGAGAGGCCAACGAAGGCATTTGATACGCTGTATGTTGCAGCCAGTCAAAGCAACCTCATACACTACCTGGGCTAGCAATACAGTCAAGGGCTCAAGTCAAGGCAACCTCATACACTACCTTTGTTGGCTAACAATACAGTGAGTACAAATCAAACACTCAACGAGCTCAACTTTAAGCCACGAATCAAAGACGAGCAAGACATTTTTGTAAAAGAACTTTAAATTGGTTCATTGTCACGAAAAAGTTACATATCTCGCACTTGAGCGAATTGATTCTGAATTCGCGTAAAAATGAGGAAATGGACTTCAAAAAGAGCAGCTATACAGTATATACGAATACATAGAATAGATGTCAGCGAGGAACTTCGCAGTGATGAAAATGATTCGACATCCATTCTCTAATCTTTTGCATGAACATGGTGAGTTGCTAGTCAGCCCAAATTTTAAAAAGATCACCACGTCTCACTACTCACTTTTTCCTTCGTTTTCCAGCTATGGGCTGTCTATTCTCATCCAATGGCCTCTTTACTGAAGCTGTCTTATTTGAGTCGAGATGGTCAGCCTTGAAAAGCTTGTACATTCCTGTAATCGACTTCAGAGGGCAACGCTGTTGTGTAGAAGACTTCTCACCACTAGAAGACTTCTGATTACTGGAGTATACGGCACTCCGAGAACACAGAAACCTTTGACACAAGTACGGTAGTCGATTTACAACAGTGATCCAGACAGTGGCGGTGGAGAGCAGTCTGGCGCGTAGCTTGGTCTGTTGACGCACAATGTTTCGAATTAGGAAGATGTTTCAGACCTTTTACCTTCGCCAATGGATCCCACCAAGCGCCCGTAATGGCAAGATTCCTCTGGGAAAACTTGGAAGGAAGTGTGGTTATGATGTTGCACTTTCTGCTTTACAGTAGGGCTGGTATACTAGTAGCATCGGGCTGATGTACCTAAACAGCAAAGGACGAAATAGAGATCACTGCTGATCATACTGCTGATTTAGAGCTGGTTGGCGAACTGCTTTACCACACTGCGATCTGTGACATGACGGGGCAGTTTTGCATACCGTTAATCCTGATGGGACTGATCTTTGCCTTTGTGAGTTCGATCCACGAGTGAGGTACCTGAAGGTAATGGGAGGAATGACCAATGGCTCGACTGCGAAATCTGACAATGAGGCATTCCTGGCGTACAGCAGATGCCAGGTGAATGGCTGCAGTAGACATGCGGATGCGAGACTTTCCGAACGTTCATAGTCTATATAATATTTCCTGTTGTCTAAAAGTGGGGTCTCGTCTGGTTTTCCTATGCATGCTGATAACAAGGCACTATTAAAAGGTGGGCGATGGGGGGGGGGGGGATTAGATTATTTCACATTAGATAGTTTCCATTATCTGTTATTGCGCTGTAGGACTAACTATTCAAGTCCGTCAACAATTTTATGTAGCTGGCACTATTTTCCAATGATCCATTATTAATTATTATAATCGATGTTGATTGAATAATAGTGAGTGCACGGTGTCGCGGATTGGAGAGCAACCGCGAGTGATGTAAAGAAGGACGATAGATGACACTTTACACCCGCTAAGCCAGGTATCATGTTAGGACATAGGAACGGGGTTTCTTTTCGTTTTACTGTCATAGTGTACGGTCGGTTCGAAAGAGTATCTATATATAAACGCTAGTTTCGTTACGCATACGACTATCGCCAGGCACGCGTCCGTCACCAACGACAACCTATTCGCGTCAAGTGGTAGCAGAACGTGGTTGGTTGGTTCGGTTTGGTTAACGTTGGTTCGGTTGGTCGTGGGACGGGCAACGGAAGATCGAAAATGGCAGCGGTCTCGGGTGGCCGAATTCGCCAACGTCTGGGCCCTGCGAAGAAGATTCTACGCGCAGCAATGGGGCGAAGTCCGCAAGTGGAACTGGAAACGGTCGAGTCGAGGCATCTCGCGAAGTTGGAAGAGGAGTGCGAAGGATACGTAAGTAAATTGGACGGTCTTTATGAGAAATACGAAGCGCTGATGCGGGAGTTGGATGGTGTTGAGGAAAATGGGACAACGGAGGAGGAATCGGTGGAAGCGGCTGAAATCGAGGCCGAAGTCGTCGAGATCAGGGCGCACGTGCGAGCTAAGTTGAAGGCAGCCGCAGCGCGTAGGCAGCGTGAAGTGGCAGAGGGGGAACGGGAACGTCTGCGGGTCATGGAAACGGAGGAGCGCAGGCAGAAGCTGCAGAAAGAGTTTGAGATTATGGAGCGCGAGTCGGCGCGGCGAATGGAAACGCAACGGGAGGCCATGGCAGCAGCACTACAAAACGGTAATCCGCAAAATAACGGCAGCGTAAGCGGCGCTGGTAACGTAAAACTTCCAAAGCTCACTCTGGCAGAATTTGGCGGTGATCTCATGCAATGGAAACCATTTTGGGATTCCTTCGAAGCTACTATCGATCGTAATAGGAGCTGCGATAACCGCACTACCTCATGAAGTCGCTCAAGGGTGAACCGCTCGACATGGTCAGGGGATTCGCTATCACCAACGAAAATTATGAGGTCGTCGCTCGCCGTTTGAAACAGCGCTATGATCAGCCAGATCTTATCATTCAAGAGCATGCTATTGCCATAAATGAACTCCCAGTCGCGCATACAATGACATATGTCCCAGTCATACTGAACAAGTTCGAAAGCACTTGCGATCGATTGAAGCTCTCGGCAGAGGGGTCGACGACGCCTGGGTTATCACATTCTACTCAAAGTTGCCAGTCGAGTTCCAGAGGCGGTTGCAGGAGAAAACAGGAAAGAAGGCATGGAAAGTCGAGGAGTTCCTGGAGGCAGTTCGTCAAATCGCTGATATCCACTGCTATAGCCCGACTCATGGCAAGCACTCGCCTGTAGAACGAAAAGGGAAACCTCAGAGCGAGGGCCAAAATCGCAGAGACGATAAATCCGCTCATTATCATCGCACAACGGAAACGTTGTTGGTCCACTCGAAGAAAGTTCCAAATTGCGCCTTCTGCGATGAAAAGCATTACTCCGATGAGTGTACAAAGTTCAAAACGGAAGAGGAACGCCGCGCCCAGTTGAAAAATCGCTGCTTCATATGTCTGCGGTCAAATCATCTCGCAAAGGATTGCAAAGAGAA